>JAMKCH010005681.1:0-85047 GCA_023653785.1 Ophioderma brevispina
TTTCAATAACCAATCACGGGGGTTTGCCATTCTTGTCAGAAAGCTCTTTCAAATATTTGTCCCTCTTTCTTTTAACTTTTTCTGGATCAGTTAACAACTCACCATGATGGTCTTGGACACTGCACTGGCGTTCCCTTATATTTTATCCACTGCAAAATCAAGATTCTATCGGCAAATATGTGCACAATCTCTTTCTAAAGAATATATTGTGGATTTGGTGCTTATAATTCTCCCTTAAATCCCTAAAATGCTATTTTTGCAACTTCAAATATCACGGAGCAGATCGTGCGGTGTTTAGGGGGAAAGTGCTCCTTGTCAAAAAGACAAATAACGCTCCTTTTTTGCGGTGATCGTAAGGTTGGTAGTAATGTTCCTCTTAGGACGTAATGGATATAGAGCGTCTATTACAATTATTCATAACAAAATAGTATTGATTTTTTATTTAATAATTAATGTTATAGAGCCTGTGTACATTTAAAGCAGTTTCAAACTGTTGCTCGATGGTATCTAGATTTTGCAGGGTATAAATATTATGTCAATAGAAAGGTTTCCACCTTTTGGATTAGCGGCCATCTGCCGGGAATGGCAAAAGTCCCATTCCAAATTTCTGGAGACTTTAAATCTAAAGAACGACCTGCATGTTGGATATATATGCATAAAGTATGGGTCACACTTTGAAAGCCACAAGTACTTTGATGGTTCGGGTATTAATTGATCTGGAATGAACGAATACTACAACTAAAACACCTTTGTTATAGGTGATGCTGAGTGAGGTGAAAACTCTCAGATTTGGAAATTTCTAGACTGCAATACATCATAAATCATTTGAAAGCTTAAAGATTAGACATGATGTGGAAGTTCAAATGGGATGTGAAATGTGTTTTTAGGACTATTTAGTCAAGAATTCCTTTGGTTCATATTTTTAAAATAACAATGATAAGAAATATGGAGTAAAAAAGGGGATTGCTCCCTAAAAAAAGTGTAAAACCTTTACTGGAAATGGAGTAAATTTCACTCAAATGGATTGAAATTTAACCCCATTCGATTCCGATTAAGACTTCGGCGGGTCATCCCATTCGATTCCGATTAAGTCTTGCCGCGGGTCACACCATTCTGATTCCGATTAAAGTCTTCTGGCGGGTCACCCATTTCGATTCCGATCAAGTCTTCTGCGGGGGGGGAGGTTAAAACCCCATTCGATTCCGATTAAGTCTTCCGCGGGGGGGGGGGGGGTCACCTCCCATTCGATTCCGATTAAGACTTCTGCGGGGAGATTCACACCCCATTTACGATACCGATAGGCTCTGCGGGGGGTTCACACCCCATTCGTTCCAATTTAAGTCTTCTGCGGGGAGTATAGATGTTCAAAGTAAAAGTCCATTGGTAATTTTATTTGACACATACACACCCCTATGTGGAAAATTAAGGCAACAGCTTAAACAGGGGGAGTATGGGTTGTAAAATTTGAAGAGCCCATTTGGTGTTGTAATCAAACAACCATTTTGCCCCATTCACTCATCGTACAGCATGCAATTTATACGTTGTAAGGCCGATAATCAAGAAGAGATCACTCTTGAAATCGTGTGGCTGATGACCGAATTCTAACCTCAACAGTTCAACTCTGATGATCTCTCTTTCCCTTTAAAACACGTTTGTTTTTATTTCAATTTCGTTTTATTGTTGTTTATATTTTTGTAATGTTATGATGTCTCGTGGACATTAAAGGTCACAAATACCTTACAAACACAAATAAATGAGCCTTGTGCACAAATGATCTGAATTTTATAATAAAACAGATTTAATGATTTTTAATCAGAATGGTTCAAGAATTTGGTATGTCCAAAACATAATTACAATAACAACTTCACATGATTTATAAACTAAGATACTTAATGTTTCAAGTCCTCTAGTGTCCTGTGTTGCAAGAAGCGTTGCAGTTCAAAGATGATATGTCCTCACAGCGAAGACTCCAAAATGACAGCATGCAAAAGTCACACTTAAAAATCCTCGGGTAATATTCCATGGGAATCTTCTCAGTCCTGAAGATAACTTTTGTCCAGCAGTTCAAGACGACAAGGTTAAGTTCAAGACGACAAGGTTACATAAGTCCCTCGACAACACTAATATTCCACAGTATATCAGTCCAAGATAATCACCACGATTTCTATCTGTCCACAATTTGGATTCCTATTTTGATTCCCAGCACTTTTGGCTTCAAAGACGAAAGTAGAATAATTATAGCACACTGCTCACGTGGAATTGAAAACATAATAAATCCTGGCATTATGTACAGGTCTGCAATTATTGCAGATCAAAACTAGCTATAGCTTCTGGCTACTTGCTACTCTGGCTGCTGGTTAATTTTCTGGCCAAGTTCTCCTTAATACATACACAATATTTCATAACTAGTATTTCCTACTACCTAAAAATAAGTATTACAACATTATTATGCATAAACATAACCTAGCACTCTCAAATCAGATTTCACATAAATTACACCATCTGCATTGCATCACCTCACATTTATAACTTCATGGGGAATCCTCATATTATGCAATATGTTTTGATCTCAAAGTATAAACAAGTTGACTCAGTTTCTAAATTTGCATCTTGGGGAATGCCCATTTCGCCTATTGTGCAATCTATCTAGTTGTAAATAACAGATTTGAGCTCAATATAGCACTTTGGAATCCCCTGCTCTCTTTTTATCATAAACAAAGTACTTTTCCCGTGAGAAATCTTTCCTCAAATAAAATAATTTTAATCACAAAAATGGAGGTATTATAACATTAAATTTAGCGTACCATATCTACTTCTAAAAGAAATGTCCAGCCAGTTCTTCATGTTGATAAACATATGTCAAAAGTGTATGAACATTAGCGATAATTATTGCTCCCAAAACTGAATTTCTTGCACAGGTTGATATTATCGATTACCTCGATGTAAGTGCCTGGTGTATTAAGGCAAAATGCTAGATATACGTCGGTTTCCTCATGAGAGGATTTTAATTGTCTTTTAAGTACAGGCGCTTCGCGTGGTGCATTTGCCTTAGCTGCAAACGCGAACATAGACCTTGAAGAAACTCGATATCGTTCATCTTGCCCCTGACTTCCCTCTTCTGGAATTTCAACTGTCTGGTACTGTCGTCCGTATTGATATTGGCCATTCGGCTGGGATGTACCAAACTCTTGTACGCGATAGGTATTCACAGATTGGTCAGTAGTATCTCCAAGGACGGACAAAACTCCTGGACCTCTTTGCCATCCAATCTTATGACAAATCTATACTGGGAGGAAGCCCCTTCCGTCGGTGTTTTTCTGGTCTGCTTTTTTGATTGCTGCGGCTTTAGCATTTGAAGCGTAAATATTTGAAATTGTGTAGGTCTTGCGTTACCCTTTAGCAGCATACCTTCGACGTTGGGAGACGATTTTGATGTTGAGTAACAAAGAGCGATACCGGCTTCTATGGATACACGTCCTCTATGGTGGTGATCCCATGGTGATCCAAATCCCACTTGCATGGGAGATTGCGATTGCGCACTCGGTCGGGCATCATGAATGCGAAATTCAATGTAGTTATAACCCTCTCGGAGCGGTTTATCAATCACACCAACACATTCAAAGTCGCCCGTGGCCTGAATATCTCTGTAATAAGTACCTGCATTTGACGGTGGACTGTGTTGTTTGCTGTCGATAGTGTATTGTATGATATTCTTGTCAATGGCAGCTGCCTCGGTTTTATTGAATGGGTTGAAATTCGCCTGGAGAACTATTGAATGGGGATACAAATAATAAAGAATAATAACGCATATTGTTACTAGACCGCATTACATCATGTCTTTGTGGGTGAGTCCTATTAGACTGTCAAAATTATGTTAAATTATTTAAAAGCTTTGACGTGTCTTTTTTCTGAATATAAATTTCATTGTTCGTGTCTCTTTGGTGTTGTGCCAAAATATATAACTAACTAACTAACTAAATAAATAAATAAATGATAATTTTGTTTAAACCGTGTAAAGTGTCACTAATAGTATATTGCATTAATCTTCAATGAGGAAAAAAATGGTAAATATAATTATACGCAGATAAACTCATCTGTTACAACTGTAAAATGTCCTTACATACTGTTCCAAGAGTTAGTTCTTATCATGGTGACCTAGAAAACATGTGCCGAAAACAGCTTTAATTATGTTTAAGCGAATTTGATGATAATATATTCAATCCCTTCAAGAGAGAACGCGTGGACCCATGGCTTGAAAAAACGCAGAATGCTGAAATTGGTTGCAATCAACTGAAGCATTTGGGCAGGAGAGAAACAAATTACAAAACTTTAACCAAAATTGACAAAATGGCTATTCAATGGGTGCACGTGGCCTTTTGTCTCCAATCTGTGAACAACCCCATTGGGGCAGTAGTCCTTCTAACCAAGATTGGTGCTCGTATGATATAGATAATTCAATGAGCTAGATGGCGTCGGAAAAATACCAGCTCGCCTGAGCGCTTGATTGGTTACATCGGTCGAGCGGCGTAGGCCGCGAGACCGATGTTAACCCAAGTCCAAGCGCGAAAGTGGTGATTTTTACGAAGACATCATAGCACATTGATTATAGCATACACTTAGAGTATAATATAAAAATAACATTTTAAACAATATGTGTGGTTAAAACAGGATAAAATGGGATGATAACGAAATTACTTTGTCCCGCAATTTCAATTAACATATTAAAAAACACTGTCCTTGTCACCGTCTATTGTATGTGATTGGGTTGGATTGATTTGCTCTGGCCATTATCCTTCGAGTGACTAAAGCGATTAAGTATTAAAGCTATAAATTGCCATCGGTGATTGATTAGTGCTTTGTAAATACAGAAAGCAAATATATCATGTATTTAAGTTTATCTTTGGAGTAAAATTTGAATAAAATAAGCCAACCAAGCCTTCGGAATCAAGACTATTAACCCTATCATCCTTGAACATATGATTATTTGTGCAGAAATTTACCAAAGAGTTATCCAGTGTTTACCCTACTTATTTTAGCCAGGTGAGTGCAATGAATAGGGTTGAAGATGAAGAAAACAAATAACAGTATGATTGGTGACCGTCACTGTTATAGTATATTCTAAATTATGTACGTATCTTCTATGTGATTGTGTGAGTCGACATTTTGGGAAGCAGCATTTGATTTCAAATGGAAAATGACGGCGTCGGATGGGGAGCTTCTGCAAGCTTGATCCTAAGAGGTTGAAGCTGACTTAGTAATGTTTTTTTTTTTTGGGGGGGCTTACCCTCTATTTAATAACCCAGTGTTTGGTCAAAATCTATGTTCCTGGAGTAGGTTTTTGTTATGTTTTAATTTTTGTCTTTTTGCAAATTGCCCTAAAGGAATTGCAGTCTGGCATAAAATTTTTAAAATGACAGTTGGAAATCAAATATCTGAATTATAATCATATATTTTGCTGTTTGGAAAAAATAATAAATTGTGTCATGTCCATTATAGAAAAAGGTTGATGTAAAGCGCAATAAATTTTAAAGTTTAGTAAGGTAGCTACCGCGCAATGTTTCTATACTAGGTTGCATAGTGTGAAACCATAGATTTGGTATCTTAAGTTTGCCATCAGTATATATAAGATCGCGCCGCGGAGCCCCCTTTTGGATATTAATGTCAGGACATTGTATTTCTGGAACCATTGCCGTGACCCGCGTGTTTAGTTGTGTCCCCGACTTCCGGTGTGCATGTATAAAAATAACAAGCGAGAGCTGTTATTAAAATTAACACCCCGGTAGCCTTCTCGAACCCGATTCGTAGTAGATAACGCACGGGGGAAGAAAACAATAGATAACAACAAAAGGACGCTAGCACGAGAAGTGTATCAGTGGATATATGAAACAAGAGAAAAAAACACTTAATTTATAAGATTTTCAAAGAATGTTCCTTTAATGGGCCCACATGACCTTTGAACCATCTGTGTGCATAAATAGAAAACTTGGAGTTCAGTGGTTCTTTCTGAACGAATTGGTTACAAATCGTTTCAAGCGATTGGATAGAAGGGAAACAAATGATAAAACTTTAACCAAAATTACATAATGTTCCTTTAATGGATGCATGTGACCGTGACTCAAATTTGTTAATAACCCAAATGGGCTTTGGGCCCGTTGTTCTTCGGACCAAACTTGGTTAAATTCAGTAAGTGATCTGAAGGAATTTTTCTGAATTGGCAGAAGAACATATATATAGATTTTCAAAGAATGTCCATTTAATTGGCCCCCAGAAACTTTGACCCCAATTTATGTACACCACGTATGCATCTTGGTTTGCATTTTGGTGATAGGGCTAATAGGGAAATGAATGTGTCAGTTAGTTTGCCATAAGACATCATTATGCTGTGATTTACAGACTGAAAATTTTAAATAAAAATGCGAATTCTTGGCCGAAATAGTCAAAATCTTAGCGGTTTTATGTTGACATATTTCTGGATTTCAGGGTTTTTGCCTACATTTTTCTTAAAGGGAAAGCCGTTTAATACAGCTGTTTGGTCCTTCTTACCTCAAGTTCCATATTTAGTATTGTACGGAAATGGATAACACCGCTTTGGTTACCTCTTTATAAACATTTTGGTAAGACGATACTAAAATAGCAACGGCAATAACATTTGTTCTGGACTGTCTTTCAAGATAACAAAACAGACAACATGTATATGGTATTTATTTGGAATGAGTTTTTCAACATAAAAAATGCATGAATTAAGATTTAATGAAGAATTATACATACCGTGTACATCGTCGTTACACCAGGACTGGTAGCATTCAGACACCATCATAATTCCGAATAAGGGAAAAATCATATCCTTCAGGTGGCCACGAGTTTGTTGTATACTTTTGACGATTTCCTGAAGGCTGTGTGATGTTTGATAAAGATAACTTTAGAATGCTTATCTTCTGATGTTTCAAAAAACCAGTCAACAATAGAAGACTGGGCAGTAGTCTAGCGAAAGGTGGTGAACGCGTAGGTTTTTCATTCTTTATTCTCCGATTATAAACGTCCGCCTTCAAAAGTGCCAAGTTTCAAATGTACAAGTGAATTAGAATCTAGTACCCTATTAAAAAAACATATTTACCGGAAGGACTGCTGTGATAATATAATAACCAAAGCAAATAACAAGCTGTCCCCAAATGTTTAGTACCATCAATGCCATAAAATAGATTGGGGCGTTTGTTTCATATATATAATCAAATAGTCCGGATAACACCCACGGGAGGTTATTTTGACCTTGGGTGTTTACTACTGTTATATGGCCTCAATTGTTCTTTTATGATTAAACTTTTTTTAAAATATTATTTCTTCAATTTTATTTGACAAAAGATTTCTCACGGGAACAGCACTTGTTTACTATAAAAGAGAGAAAGGGGAATGCCTAGTTTGTTTTTGCTAAGTGCACCTGCATAGATTGCACAATAGGGGGAATGTGGGGGGATTCCCCAAGGATGTAAACTTAGAAAAACTTGTTTTCTGTTTTGAGATCAAAACATTGCAGAACCCAGGTAATCCCCACAAGTAATATATGAAGTGATGTGATTCGGGTGTTGAATTCCGATGGTCAGCTAGTGTAAGGTTATGTTTATGCATGAGAATGAGGTAATGATTTTGTTAGAAAGGGGAATCATCTGTGAGTACTAGTTAAATACTATCAATGGAAGGACTCGCGCCAGATCCACTGTCACAGTAGTAGAAGGTCTAGTGAGTTTAATCTGCATATGAAGAGCAAGACCTGTACTTGGTGCCAGGATTTATTATATGGACAATTTCCATGTGAGCAGGGCTGTATTTTATACTGTCGTCTTTTTTTTGAAGCCGAAAGTGCTGGGGATCAAAATAGGATTCCAAATTGTGGACAGATAGAAATCGTGGTGATTATCTTGGACTGATATCTGTGGAAGAGTGTCGCCGAGGGAATATTGAAACCTTGTCGTCTTGAACTGCTGGAAAAAAGTTTTCTTCAGACTGCGAAGATTCAAATGGAATATTACCTGAGGATTTATAAGCGGATTTTGCTGCTGTCATTTTTGGAGTCTTCCCTGAGAGGACATTATCATCGTTGAAACTGCAACGCCTCTTTTGAACATTAAGTATCAGTTATAAAATTGTGTATAATTGTGTAAATTAAATGTTTTGGACATACCAAATTCTTGAACCAATACAAATCATAAAATCTGTTAATGAAATTAAGATCACTTGTGCAAAGGCTCAGTGATTTTGTGTTTGAAAGGTATCTCTGACCTTTGACGCATACGAGGAAGTATAACATACCCGTAACAGCTAAATCGTAAAAGTACATATTTAAAAACAATACATTCTGTTGAGAGAAAGTAAAAATATACCTTTTTCCAGTCGTGATGCATCTGTATGATTCGGTGTCAAGGCCATGGGTAGAGGATTCAAGTATGTTTTTCCACAAAGAACAAGGATAAAAACGACAGAGGAGTTAAACCACAATTACTACATTACGTTTCAAATAATAATAATATGCTAATAATATATATTAATTATAATAACGCTCAATGAATTGGGCGAAATTCCCATATTAATGACGCTATGAGTTTTACGACGGCTTTTAGCATAATAGCAAGGTTTTTAAAGAGCGCCACCAAATTTTTCAAAAATTTTGAGATTTTACACGGTTGCATTGGTAACTGGCTCGTAAAACTATACCGTGTGATGTTAAACTCGAAATTGTTTTGGGGTCGCAAACGAAGGAGTTTTGTAATTAGGGAAAAATAATTGATATCGGAGATCTCCGA
Organism: Ophioderma brevispina; assembly: GCA_023653785.1. NCBI lineage: Eukaryota > Metazoa > Echinodermata > Ophiuroidea > Amphilepidida > Ophiodermatidae > Ophioderma > Ophioderma brevispina. The sequence continues at coordinate 8,796 of JAMKCH010005681.1, forward strand.
TAATAATTCAACGGCCGCTGGACGGCCTTTCAAATGAAGTAGCCGGGAATTAGCGCCATGACGTGTCTACGCTCATCCATTAGTTGTTTTATTGGTTAAGGCAAGTCAATTTCAGTGGAAATGGTCTCATATTCGTTTATAATGGTAGTACAATTAAAAATAGGAATTTTTGGCCCTTGCAATGTGAAATTAACCAGTTACGCACCTCATTAGTACTACCCCAATACCCCTATAGGGGGCTGGGGTTAATTTTGGGTGGTAACTTGCGGAAAACTATACATTGTACAATTCGGTCCAAACGATACCTTATTTTACTTGTGATTCATTACAATAATATGAGACCATTTCCACTGAAATTGAAGCATTTTTTAGTATTTGACCCTGAAGAAGCCTATAAATTTACCTGGACCTACAATAACGGTTTTTGTTACTCCTTAAGGGTAAGTCAAGATAGCACAAAACAATAACCATTTTTCATCCTTGCGATAATCCGAACATTTGGTATCAATTCAACACATTGGACCACTTCAAATTTTGGGAACCCCGTATAATCTTTTGCGAGCCCCACCCCGCTTAAGCTACCCCTACAGAAGGCCCATACATTTTCGTGTAGTAAAGTATGAGGTAGCCCTGGATAAATGCCTCTTTGCCCCCCCCATACTTTTCGTGTATGTCATAGTATGAGGTAGCCTGGTATAAATGCCCTCCTTGCACCCCCCCCCCCCCTCCCCCAGGTAATACCAATAAGGCTACTTCAGATGGTGTGGCTCATCCACTATTATGAATCTGGGCAGTCAGGGCAAAACCCAATCCACGGCACAAGGCGTGAGCAACCGGGTTCGACCATTTCTAACTGCAGGGTGTAAAGGGGTTTACAAGGAAAAGTTATTTCCTAAGATTTTAAAATAGAACAGTATTCAGATGACTCAGCCCCAGACATGTTGGTGGACAAGATGCATACCATTCCAGGACAAAACAATACATTCACTGCCAATCGATCATGTTACATTTTCCCTTCGATTTTCTCCTCTCCCCTGATTTTTTTCTCCGCCTTTTTTCTTCTTACCCTGCCGATGGCACAGGGATCATTGACAGGTGAATATATGGTAGTATGGAATGTGTATATTCTTGTTCACCAACTGGCTGGCTATTGAATACGGCTTATAGAGATTTGAACATGGCTGCCACGTACCATGTTATAGAACCCCCCCCCACCCCCCCCCCGTAGGAAGTTATGACATGTGCTGAGAAACACTTTAAATAAAAAAACCTATAAAATTTACATTATTGCAGAAAATGATTATCATATACTTCTTGATTAATAATTTCCTTTCGATGATATGGATTGCAAACTAAAAAAAACCCATGATTTCCATTTAACCGAGACGTTCCCTCCAGTCTCTGCTTGCTCTGTCTCTGGGTTTTTGAGTGCACTTGTTTAAAAACTGATAATGCTAAACTAAAAAATTTGAAGACTTTTCAGTTGACACCCCCGGACATGCAGGTCCTAATACAGCGTCCCCTATTTTACCAACCAACTTGTCCAAAGAAACTGGAATTACACCGGGATCCGGATTGCACAAAATCGGTAGTAGTCAAGGCCTCTAGACTGTTCCCCGGGTTTAATTCTTTAGAACGGGCACGAGCACGCTTATTTTCGAGATACCAATAATCAAATAGAGAGTGGACAGGACGTTGTTTGCACCCTACCGAGGGGGTCAAAGTTGCATATTGATAAAAAAAGTTAGAACTGCGCACTACTACTGCTTTAAAAAACGTCACACTCACCATAGCAACTACGAACATATAGCACTATAGCCCACGCTATTTTGGAAGCCATTTTGAAAATCTGCAAAAAACACCGTGCCCGATCTTTGCGACGATAAACTTTCTGCACAAAAACCACATGAATGTAGAGGGCCGGACGACCTCTAGCCTTTTATTACTCTCTATGGGAGTAGCTAGCACGGGTATGGGTTTTGGAGTCTAGTGTAATTTCAGTAGCTTAGCATTTTCATCACCGTGGACCCGAGGGAGGGTCTAATTTAACCTGATGCACAATCAACACGATTTTTCCGCATTACGTGTTGTGTTCTACCATTGCATACCAGCCCACAAAAGACGAGTACCAGAGTTGATTATTCCAACGGTGGCTTATTCTCGTTGCCTTTTGACAATTACCATTACAGCACTCCATGCAGCGCGTTGAATTAGTGATTTAAACTTGCGTTTTGATTTGGTAAATTATTACAGAAAATGTATCTCATAAATATTGGTCACAGGGGCTTAATGTATTCGGCGCGGGCGCGGGCGCAGGCATACAGCTGCGGGATTCTCAGGATTATATGGTAGGCCGTTACGTCTAAAAAACATGTTTTTATGGGGCAGAAACCCAAATCGGCCATTTCTGTCCAAATTGGTCAAAATAATGATTTTTAAACAAAAGTGGACACTTTGGAAGGTTCCCGGAAGGTCGGGGGGGGGAGGACATGCCAAACTAGTAACAGCAATAGATCTACATCAACTTCCGCCGTAACCCGAGTGCTAGTCTTATTCAAAGACATAACAGTAGGAGGGTGCTCTTACGTATATCGAACGGTCACACACAGGCTTGACTAAAGGCTAGGCCTGATCAAGAATATTGAAATCTAAATGACCGTTATTGGAAATTCCACTGTTTTGCAGCGAGGTTAATCCACTAACCTCGACGGATTTTGACGTGAATAATTTTTTAAATTATCATGGTTTAAGAGCCGATTTTGTAATGTCACTGAGACAGAGACTGCCATAATAAATGCACTTAGCAGTTCCCCAAATTACCGTTTGGAAATCCCCAATGCCCAAATTGAGCAGATCGTGCCCCCCCCCCCCCCCCCCGCGGAAGGTTTTTTGATGGTTCCATGCGTTTACGGCTCCTTTGTGTTTCAATGGTCGATGACCATTGCCTGGAACCCAAATTGGCCATTTCTGTCCAGAATGGTCAACAAAATGATTTTTAAACAAAAGTGGACACTTTGGAAGTTTCTCTGAAGGTTTTTAGATGGTTCCCGGTGTTTTTTGCCTACTTTGTGTTACAATGGTTGATGAGCATTGTCTGGCCCTCGATTCAACTATTTTGCTTCAAAATGATCAAAATAATCATTTTTAAAGAAAAGTGGACACTTTGGATTGTTCCAGATGGTTTATGAATGGTTCCCAGTTTTCTCGGTTCCTTTGTGTATCAGTGGTTGTTGAACATTGCCTGGAACACAAATCGGCCATTTTTGTCTAAAATGGACAAATAATGATTTTATTTTTTTTAAACAAAAGTGAACACTTCGGGAGGTTTCTTGGAAGGTTTTGGTTGGTTCCGTGTGTTTTCGGCTCCTTTGTGTTTCAATGATTAATGACCATTGCCTGGAACCCAAATTGGCCATTTCTGTCCAGAATGGTCAAAATAATGATTGAAGAAATTTAAAATTTAAACACAAAATGTTGCCATTTTGTGCAAAATTTGTTTAGGTGAACTGATTTTGTGTTTTTGCGACTATTATTTGGAATAAATTTCCATCTTACCCTACCTTCTAGACTGTGAATCGTAGGTGTTACGTGTGCAGGCTACACAGCAAGATTCCTACTCACGGTGTAACCCAGAGCTTAGGCTACTCCATGTGTACTCTTAGCTCTACTCCAAGGGTACCCCCTTGATGGATTATTGATGCAGTACCTACAACTAAGTACTTGCGAAGTACACAAGCCACTGGGTGGATAGCAGTTATGTTTACTTAGCAGTACCCATCCTATAGTGTACTCTGGAGTTGCCTGCTAGGTGACTGACAGGTACCCATATAAGCCACCAGTAGTATAGTACCTCTGCAGCTACTCCATGGGAGAACCTTCACAGGTACTCTCCTACCGGCTGCCTAGTAGGCAGCACTTGGACCATAGAGGGCGCCAAACATTCCATTGTTGTTTTTGACTTTCTGATCATTTTCAAGCTTAGTAACGTCTGTATTTGAGTTGAGCATCACCAAAAACCCCCTACATATGACATTTTGTATAAAAACATAACATATGTGACCAAAATATTAAATAATGGATAAAATTACTAAACTAATCAAAGCTCATTTGCATGGGAGTACCCATGCAGGTACTCCAGCAAGGGGTGACTAGTGGTCAGGCTACTGTGTGTGAACCTAGGTGGATGATTACCCCCACTTTTGCGGCCGGCGAAGTGGTACCCATGTGGGTGGGTACTCCGTGGCTACTTAACAGCTACTTCACAGGTACTCCCATGAAGAAATTGGTTGTGTAGGCGTGCAGATATCTAGGCCCGTACGCGTGGTGCGGTCAAAAAAAAAAAAAAAAAAAAAAAAAAAAAAAAAAAAAAAAAAAAAAAAAAAAAAAAAAAAAAAAAAAAAAAAAGGTCCGTGCGGTCGCCCCCCCCCCCCGCTAAAAAAAAAAATTCCACAAAAGGCGAAAGGGGTCCACTTTTTGATGCAACAGTTTTTGTACTGTTTTTGTGTATTTTGCGACTATCGACATTTGGAAGTAATTTCTACCATGGTTGTGAGAGGCCACCGTAACAGACAAAAGAGGAAAAATCAGAGTAAAATGCCAAAAATTGGCTGAAAATATAAGAAAAAGCTTAAATTTTAGCAACAAAAGATTTTCAAAAAAGAGGAAATCAGATGAAAAGAGAAACTCTCCCATCCAGCCAATATCCCCCCCCCAAAAAAAAAAAAAAAAAAAAGGGAGAGGCCCCCACCTTCCCGAACCCAAATAGGGCCTCCTGGGCCAACCAGAACCCAGATAAATTGCCAGGAGCCTTAAAAAGACCCGAATTTGACCCACGTTTGGTTCAAGGAGGGAGGGGGAGGGTCAAAAACACATTTAGATCCGTCCCGAAACTTTTCTAGCTGATAGGGAGAGACTCGGTAATAAAATCAAAACTAAGTGGTATGGCCCCAGTTTTGGGTGATTCCCACGAAATGATTCAAACTACTCCAAAACCTTTCTACGGGACCCCGAGACCACCCCGCACCCATAAAAAAAGGTTCCCGGGGTGGGGGTGGATCCCCAGGGGGTACAAGGCAAAACACCAATAAAGCCTATAAAGCATCTATGGCGCCTCCTCCCTAATAACAAAAACATTGTTTTTTTAGTTAGACTGCTCTACCTACCAATCAAACGGCTTGACGTATTTGGCGCGGATTCCCACTTTGATCCGCTGGAACTATTGCTCGGGCAATTTTCTCACGTGTAGTCCATGTCCATAACGCGAAAACATCTAAATTGGTACTGCTGGTGGACGATTTCAAAGTTAACTTTTGTAACTGCAAATTAAGAACAACCACAAAGGCCGTCGTCACTTGACACTTTCGAATGCACTTGTAACTTTAATTAGAAATGACTCAAAATAGGGAAAATGAAAGAGTTTTTTTTTCACACAATTAAAAAAAACACTTTTGTTTATTTTCAAAACAGATCATCATTGAACAAAAAGGAAATTTTTGCCGAAAAAAACAGAAGAAACAAATGTAGGAAAATGATGAAATATATATAAAATCTGTAAATAAATAGCAGAACGTGAATATAACCATACATAAATGCGTATTTGGTTTAGATATAGAAAATGATGCATGAATGAATGAATAAAGGAAAAATGTAATCGAAGGAATAAATCGCAACTTCCTTTATTAATATTATTATGATAAATAAAATAAGAAAGGAAGGAAAGGTAAGGGGTGGAAGGTGGGTGGGCCGGGGGCACTCCAGAAAAATAGGTGACGGGGATGGCGACACTGACCCCCTTTTTAAACTTGCCTGTCACTGAAAATCCCCTTTAACCTGTCACTGAAAGACCCCCCTTTTTACTCTCAGTTGATGCCTTCCCCTTATTTAATCAAATGTCGCTGAATGACCCCCTATTTGCTATTTCTTGCTAAAAGAAAGCCCCTCTTTTTAATGTTATAACAATAAAACTGTGTTTGAATGGTTAAATTTGCCCGAGATTACCCCCTTTTTTCCACAATTGGTGAGAGGCTTCCAGTGATGTTACCCCCAGTTTTTTGCCATCCTCCCCTCCCTAAATGATCCCCTTTTCCCCTTTTAGCCCCTCGACGAATGCCCCCAACTTTGGAAGTCCAATCCGCACATCCCCGTCACTTTCATATATGAGTGCCCCCTGGGGGAAGGGGGCGGGAAAAAAAGGAAACATGGACAACCTGTGGGAAGACAAAAGTGCTGGTTGAGCGTGTTGATATGTAATTTTTGTGAGTAAGGTAGAACGCATATGGCGTGTGTGGGAGGGGTACCGGGGGAGTTGCCAAGTTTGCAATGGGCCCCTAGTAGGACCCAGGGGGAGGGGCAGGGCCCTGGCATGAGGTGGCCAATGGCACATGACTTTGGCATAATTTGTCGATGATATAAGTTAATTAAGATTTTTCTTTCCAATACAAGAAATAGTTCACCGGCGGTCTCAATTTTGTATTGACTTCGCATTGACTTCATACGTTGACTCCAATATTTTTTGCACTGCTTAAAATGGCCGCTGGGGAAGTTCAGTGTAATCAATCGACGACCATCCATTACTTACAGCGCTGCTATCCATGTTAGAAGTCAGTGGGGATTGTTAAACTCCGGCATTAACTCAAGATATATAGTGGGTTAGGCTATCGTGTGTATAATTTTGGTATTTCTTTACAGAAACCTGGGAAGTGCAGTAGAAAACAAAAAACTACTTAACTCCTTTAATGGTCATCAACCATTTAAACAAAAGCAGCCAAAACCAGGGCAACCATCCAAAAACCTTCAAGGAAACTTCCAAAGGTCCACATTTTGTTAAAAATCATCATTTTAACCCTCTTATTTTGACCATTTTGGACCAAATTGCCAATTTGGGTTCCAGGTGCAATGCTCATCAACAGGAACTCATCCAAATACCTTACGGAAACTTCCAACATGGTAGCACTTTTTGTTAAAAAAATCATTATTTTTGACCATTCTAGACAGAAATGCCCAATTTGGGTTCCACTGCAATGGTTATAAAACCATTGAACACAAATGAGCCGAAACACATGGAACCATCCAACAACCTTCAAGAAAACCTCCCCGAAGTGCCCCTTTTTTTAAAAAAATCATTATTTTGTCCATTTTAGATAAAAATGGCCGATTTGTAATTCCAGGCAATGTTCAACAACCATTGTTACACATAAACACCGTTACAATCTGGAAATTCGTTCAGAAAACCATTCTGGAACGCATCCAAAGTGTCACTTTCTTTAAAAATCATTTGTTTTGACCATTTTGAAGCAAATAGTTGAGCAAGGGCCCGGCATGCTCATTACCATTGAAACACAAAACAGGCCAAAAACACGGGAACCATCCAAAAACCAAAGTATCCACTTTCGTTAAAAAAAAATCATTAATTTTACCATTATGTACAGAAAGGCCAATTAAGGTTCCAGACAATGTTCCTCACACCATTGAAACAAAGTGAGCGGGAGCCGAAAACCACATGAGAAACCACCCAAAAACTCTTCCGGGGGAGAACGATCTGCTTCATTTTGGACTTGGGGGATTTTGAGGTGGATCCTGCTAAGTTCATTATTCTAGCTAGTCTCTGTGCTCAGGGACATTACAAAATCGGCTTTTAACCTCGGATCAAAAGATCTTAGTAATAAACGCATATAATTTAAGAAAAAAATTATTGGTAGTGGATTAACCTCGCCTCAAAACGTTGCAATGTCCAATAACGGTCATATATATATATATATCTATCTTATTCCTTAAATATATATATCTATATATATTTATTTTAATTTTTTTAATTTTTTTAATTTTTTTAATTTTTTTAATTTTTTTACCCCCCCCCCCCGACCCTTGCGCAACCTTCCAAAGTGTCCACTTTGTTTTAAAAAATCAGTATTTTGACCAATTTGGACGAACGAGCCGATTTGGGTTTCATGCATGCCCCATCAAAACATGTTTTTTTAGAGCAACGCCCTACCATAGTAGTTCCCTGAAATCCCCCATTATTATAGTCCTGCGCCCGCGCCGAATACATTAAGCCGTCCAGGGAGTTAAACTGGAACTGTACGGCTATTTTTTACATTGTATGAAAATTAGTGTTTTAAAGTGACAGGAGGAGATTTTTTTTAGGATACAAATTTCGCTCAAATTTCACTGGATCGATTGTAGACCACCTACCGAGAACGTTTCGAAGGTTTATTGGACAAACAGGTGCAAAAGGAAACCACAAACCTTGTTTTGAACTTGCCTGCTATCGTAATCGTTCCCCATAGAAAACTGTGCTTTGACTTTCTGTCGTGCACGACAGAAAGTACTAAATCATCATCTTATTACAAAAAGACGGCCGCGTATTCGGCTTATTCACTTCAGGTGTGATCTAATACAATGGAAAGCATTCCAAATATGTAAAAAACCGGGGTTCGAGAAAAATTGGGGGCGCTTCTTACTGGACATCTCCTCATGTCTCTTTAAGTCAATAAACCATTTATTTAAGATTTATGATGAATAAAACGAGTTCATTTCCACAAAAATCTATAAATTAGCCAATTAATTATACAAATTTTTACCAAGAGCGATAGATTGCAATGACAGGTAGTATGTCTTTTGAATTTATTGAATATTGACAACAAATTGCAAGAAGTTGCAAGTTGAAAAATACTTCGCGTTTCAGTTCGGACAGATTTTATATAAATACTAAGTGTTTAACGAAATATGCAAATTTTATATTAATCAGACTATTGTTTTTAAACAGCAAGCGTAAAACCTTGTAAAGGCTTTGGATGGACTTCACACTTTTATCTTTATTTTATCCCAAAATAAGCTATATTGTACGGAATTTCCGGTTCAGTGCGTTTTCACTTTAGATCTGCTCCCCATATTGTGATTATTTCCTGCGTTTGGCCGCCAGCCACCTAGATGAAGCGAAATGATTGTGACGATTTCCTAATGGCGGCGTATAATAATAGTAGCGCTTGGAGACTGTTTAAAAGCGCTATATAAAAACTGATTATTATTATTATTTACGGCATGTTACTAAGTCACCTACCCAGAGAAAGGTAACTGGATTTTTCTCCTTGAAGACATCTTGAACCTTTGTGCTGATTACAGATATCTTAGTAGATTCCGCTGTTGTTTCTTTTATCTCTTTAGCAAAAGCTGCTAGCTTCCGTCGTTTTCGTTTTTCCACTTGATTTTTGAAATCGTCTTCCATTCCTTTCAATGTGGTGTAGAGCATTTGAAACTCTTTTGAAACCTCTTCTTTTGCCGTTGCTGCGTTGTTCTACAACAAAAGTGATTATGTAAAAGGGATGTAACATCTTAATGTGTATTCTAGAATCTATTTTAGTGGATTAGTGACGCAACGGCGTGAAGAAGCATGGAAAATACCATTTAAAATTTCAGTGAATTGGATCACATTTGGGTATTTAAAAACACGGGTTGACACAGTTTATAATAATAAAAATAATTAACGGGTTGACACAGTTAACAATATTCTATGTACTCTTTGCAGATGATACCATTTTCAATCGCGAACTCCAACATGTCTCCACCTGGTTTAAGGGCAACAAATTATCCTTGAATGTAAGCAAAACTAATTACGTTCACTTTCACACTAGCAAAAAAAAAATCCTTGTCCCCGTAACGTTATGTTTTGTCCTGGTCGATGCCTGCCCCGCCTTATAAGTGTCTCCCCTTAGGATTTTTTCTTTAACAATACGTATTTCCCCTTCAGAAGTTACTATTGGATACTGGCATTTAATGTTTAGCCACATTGCTCATATTTTTAAATTGATTTTTGGTAAGGGTGGGATCCAAGATTAAAGCCCCTTGGGGTTTATTTTGATCTCTCCTAATTCAGATAAATATACAATGTCATCATCATCATCATCATACCACTTTTAGTTGTCTTTATTGTAATTGTAATATAGGCCTCCGGCCGTTCATACACAATACAAAATCATACAGAATCTGTTTGGAACGACACACTTTACAATCATCTTGAATTAACCATCAAAATATTGAAAGTATTCTCTAATCTTAGTACCATGATATACACAATGTAGCTAGCTACCCAGAGTTATATTACTATAATTATATAATACTATATTTTGTATTATTATCTCATACAATATATAACCTTATTAAGCCTTATCTAATTGTGTATTGCATTGTACCATGTTGATTTCTATCATAAATGAAACTGAACCTGAAAGTTTGTAATCTGATGTTTTGGTGATGTGCTTCCTTGTGGGGAAAACGTCATATAAAATCAGACCATGGTCGGGTTACCCACGTTTAAGAGTTCTTGCATATTTTCACGGGGGTGGGTTCAATCCTTGTCCATGTGTAGACTAGGCCTTTGTTGCCATGATACAAATTTACTGCACAGAATCGGCTTACTGGAAACTGATGAATTAAGTTCTTACATAATGGTCTGTTAATGATAAAATACTAATGCCGTGGTTTGCCGGTGTGAAAGCAGATATAGTCCGGCAGGAGCCACAGTCCGGGGCTTCATAGACGATAACGGAATAAAGCGTGAAACTAATGTTATGTGAAGAGTCAACTGAATCGATTGCCCTATTGTTCACCTTTGTTCCCGGACTATGATTACGCCGGGCCCATAATTCTTCTACACCGGTGTCAAGGAACTCAAAATATAGAGACCATAAACCTCTTTTACATCGTGGTCATTAAAATAAAGTCTTGTCTCTCCACGGTGAATGGGCATGCGACCTAAAAACCTTTTTTCCAAGAGGTCCTAATCATTTTGAAATCTACTATAATACTAATCGGCGCTGACAAAAGTCTCACTAAACATGTGTCATCCCGGGACTAAAAATTAATGCCGAACACTTACTTTGATTTATGTCTGTCTCTCTAAATTCCTAAACAAATTGAATACTGCTGTTTCCTTTCTTGATGAGTTGGTCCAAATCGCTCGGTGATGTACGCCTTTTGAAAAAAGGAAGAAAAATTTTTTTGTGTGTTTAAGTTTGTTAACCTTTGATTTTATTCTGTGACGACATTATGTGTTTAGGGAGAAGCAAAGCTTATAATTACAGCAAAATTAGTTATTCTTTGGCACCACTTTCGTGGTCAAAAATTTTGACCATACTTCGCAGTAGTAGTGTGCATAGTTGATACTGACCCCTGAAAATGACCAAGTTGTTTTAGTGTTGTGGCTATGTCTTATACGTTCTCTTAAAAAGGTTAAAAGGGTTGATTCCGATTAGGTAATCAGTTTTGTATTAATAGAATGGCCTTCACCCTAAAACCCCATTCTTTAAAGTTTAGCGCCGCCGACGATATTTCAATCCGTTTGAGTTGAGAGTTAAAACATACGTTTGTAAACCCCATAGACTGTCTTTCTGTGTAAAATTAATATTTCGACGCAAATGCGATGCACATTTTCGCTCATTACATTTCCAAATAAAACATCCACTAGCCCTACGAATCACAGGGTAAATGAGAAAAATAGTAGCTTTCTTCAGGAAGTTCGATCCCAATATGTTGACCACTTCGGTAAAATTTGGAGTCCCTGGGAACGAGGCATAGCGAACGACCATTGACCTTTAAAATGATTTAACGTTTCCGATTCAGGATTCATATTATACAGTTACGAGCCTTGTCCAGGGGCGGATCAGGATTTATCAATAAGGGGGGCGCCAATTTCGGTCGGTTCGAAATTCTGAGACGGGGGGGGGGGCGGGGGGGGGGGGGGGGGAAGGAAAGATAGGCCTACTGCGACCACTGAGGCCCACGAAAGCTAGATCTACACGGCGCCCGAGACTGTTCTGTACCGTCTTCTTAGAGATCTACAGGTCGCCCTATGCGTAAAAATGCATTTATAGAATATACATGCGCCCGGTGCTCTATGCAGCGCGAGGAACCCTGTGCTGCCAAAAATAGAGGGGTGCGCGCCGGAGGTTGCCCCCCACTCTAAATCCGCCCCTGTTGTCTGTGTTTCTTGCTAAATCATACATAAAAATTATGGGACGGTCGTGGTGGAGTAATTATGAATATCTCTGTTTGTAGTAATATTACGATTAAGGGGCATTACGTACCCACAGCCTATACCCACGACTTACCAACCAGAAAAAAAAGATGTTTATAGTATCTAACAACACAAATACCGCTAACCTTCCTTTTTGCGGTGATGTCGGGTCATTTTCCTCTAGGGACATAAGAGATATATAAGCACCTAGTCAAGGTTTAGGATGCTCCTAACCAAGTTTGGTTGTATCGCTCAAGCGCTAAAAGACTAAGGATTTTAAGTGTTGCCAGATTCCAGAAAAGTAGAACTAGACTGTGTAACTAGATCTGAACACAGGCGAGAGTGCTCAGACTAGAACTTGTCGAAATTGCATTTTTAGTGAAAATCCGGTCTTGGACTACTGTGACCCCAAATGACCTTGATAAAAATGTCAGTAACTTTGGTAGGGGATGTCAAACCTACACTACTGTACATACAGAGTCACGTGATCTTACTAGGTAATCTGTAAAAGGAGTAGTGATTTGAAAGTGTAAAAGTAATTTGATTGTATTTTGACATTTGTTCCCCTAAAACCATGGGTCATGTGATGGGTCATAATTGACTTTTATCGACCTTCTCATCAAGTCCTACAGGTGAGATTAAAAATATTTTCTATGACCGGTTTTAATTACACACAGTAAAGAAAGTTTGACCTTAGTGACCCAGATGACCTGCTGATCAAAATGTCAGGAAGTAATTTTGGGGGGGATGATCCAGATGACACACATAATGCGTCACGTGATTCCTATATGTAATTCTGTAAAAGGAGTCGTGATTGAGTGGAACGTAATTTGAGATTTTGACCTTTGACACCTAAACAATGGGTCATGTGAGGGGTCATAATGACTTATGACCTCTTATCAGTACTACAGGATGGATAAAAGATTTTCATTGACCTGTTTTAATTTACACCCACAGTAAAGGGTCATGACCTTAGTGGACCCCAGGTGACAGTAGATCAACTTCATTAAGTAATTCTGTTGGGGATGTCAAGATGCACCACATACACGAGTTACGTGATCATACTAGGTTGTAATTGTAAAGGAAGTAGTGATTTGAAGGTAACGTAATTGAGTATTTTGAACTTGAACTATTAAATCATGTGTGTATGACAAAGTATAATTGAATTTTGGTCGTGTGTTCAAGTCCTACAAGGAGACAGCTTAGTTTTGAATTTGCGGCTAATTTCTAGATTTTTTGCATGGTTAAGGTTATGACCCTGGGACCCTATCGTGACCTTTGACACAATAGGGTCATGTCAAAAGTGTCTGGAATGTACTTGTTCTTGTGACCAGTTGTTGGTCATAGACATGTTGCATATCGTAGATATTAGCATGTGACAGAAAGAAGGAAGAAAAGAATGAAACGAGATCTTGAGACAGATCTGAACACAGTCGATGTAGTGACCTTTGACCCCTAAATGACCTTTGATCTCGAAATAGGTTTAGGCATTAGAATTCTTTAAGGATCATTTTCACATGTCAGCTCAGTAGGAGCATTTTGAAATTTGACCGTTGACCTCTTAATGACCTTTGACCTTGAAAATACAGCTTGTTTTATAATGTAAACTAAGGATCATTTCAGTCAAATTTCAGCTCCAATCGAGCATTTTGAAAATTTGACCTTTGACCTCTAATGACTTTGACCTCGAAAATATTTTTTCAACATGTTTAGAATGTCATCAGGATCATTTAGTCAACAATCAGCTCATTCGGACATTTTGAAAATTTGACCTTTGATCTCTCATACCTTTGAAACCCTTGAAAATATTTTCAACATGTTTCACGCCACTGTCATACAGGAGCATTTTATCAAACTGCAGCCCAGCTGCCGTCTAGTTCATATTTTATACACAGTAAAGGAGTTTGACCTTGTGACCCAAGACGACCTTAAGTATCTTTTGTAGGGGATTCAAACTACAACCCCATGACATGAGTCACATTATCGATACGCATGTAATTTGTAGAGAGTGTAGTTTGGAAGTGTAACGTAAATTTGAATTATTTTGCCCTTTGAACCCCTACCTCAATGGTCAGGTGATGGGGGTCATGATTTCACTTTTATTGACCTCGTCATCATTCCTACCATGATGTCTCAAAGATTTTTCCTATTTGACCTTGTTTTAAATTTTACACACATAAAGTGAGGTGGACCTCATCTGACCCCCGATGACCTTTGATCAAAATTTCATTAGATAACTTTTTGTCGGGGATGTCAAACTACAAGACCGCACGACCATGATGCACAGATCCTACTATGTACTCTGTAGAAGGAGTAGCGGCATTTGAAATTACATAATTTGAATGTATTGATTGGACCTGTGACCCCTACATTATGCGTCCTATGACAAAGTCGGATTAATTTTTTGTATTGTTGATCAAGTCCTACAGATGACATATTATTTTTGAGATTTGAAGCTAATTCTAGATTGTGCATGTTAACGTTGTTAATCACTGTGACCCTATCGTGACCTTGACACCAATCTGTCATGTCAAAGTTTGTGTGTATGTATTTACTACTGGTCCCTTGTCACCAGTTTTGGCAATATATCATTTTGCAATGTCTGAGTATATAGCCATGATGACAAAGAAGAAGAAACCGTACAGAGAAAAACACAGTCGAGTTCCTCGCCTGTGTAAGAAAGAACTATATCTGGAGACAGATTCACACAGTCGAGGTAGGGACCTTTGGACCCTAAATTACTACCTTTGATCTCGAAAATATTTTAGACATTTAGAATGCATACGGATCATTTAAAATTTCAGCTCCAACTTTGCCCTCTAAATGACTTGACCTCTAAATGATTTCGCATGTTTATATGTCATAAGGATCAATTTCAGTCCAATTTTCAAGCTCAACGGAGCATTTTGAAAATTTGACCTTTGACCCCTTAATAACTTTTGACCTCAAAAAATTTTCAACATGTTTAGCATGTCATAAGGACATTTAGGCAAATACAGGCCATGGGGGAAGCAATTGTGAAAATTGACCTTTGAACCTCTTAACGACCTTTGACCTCTAAAATATTTTCAACATTTTTTAGTAATTTCAAAGGATCATTTCATCAAATATCGCTCGTTGTTATAATTTTATTACAGTAAATGAGTTTGAGCTTAGTGGACCCAGATGACCTTTGATCAAATTTCATTAATTAACTTTTTGGGGATTCAACTCTCCACATTCATAGAGTCATGTGATCATACTATGTAGTCTGTAAAAGGAGTAGTGAATTGAAGTTTAACGTAATTTTGATATTGACCTATGACCGCCTAAATCACTGCTGCATATGGACAAAGTCATAATTGACTTTTTTGTTAGTGTTGATTAAGTCCTACAAGAATGACAGTATTAATTTTTGAGATTTGAGCTATTCAGATTTGTTGCATGGTTAACATTGTTGACCCCTGTGACCCCTATTGTGACCTTTGACACCAATCTGGTCATGGTAAAATTTTGTGTGTTTGTACTAGTCCTTGTCACCAATTTGGTCAATATGTAATGTTGCATGTCTGAGATATTAGATGATGACAGAAAGAAGAAAGAAACCGTACAGAAGAAAAACACAGTCGAGTCCCTTGACTGTGCAAAGAAAGAAAGAAACCGTACAGAAACAAAACACAGTCGAGTTCCTCGACTGTGTAATAAAGAAGCACTCGTAGATAAACAAAACCCGGGAAGAAAAACCAAACCGTTCTGCGCAGAGCAGGAACAGGAATACCATCAATTAAAGAGACACTGGCATATTTAAAAATAGTGCGCCTTCAAGATTTTTTAAAATTGATATATTTGCATGGTTGGACTACCAGAACTTATGTAAAAAGCAACAAAATAGCACTATTGCAGTCACCGAGGGATCATTACGGGTGTGTGTTTTGGGTGGGTTTGTCTCCCTATTTTTGGTTGTATGTGATATTTTAAAGGTGCAATTCTTGGTTACACCAAAGCATTCTGGTTACACTATTGTATTTTATTGTATTTATATAGGGCTATGGTCGGTCTTTAGGCCTATAGTTGTATTTAACTACTAAACCTGTAATAATAATCATTATTTTAAACCAGTTACCAGAGAACGAAGGCATATTTATGTACTTCATTATAGGCTTGCTATTTTGACTTAGGCCTATCATTTGCAATTTGCAATGTGAGAGCTAAAAACATGATTTTCTTAGCCCTATATGTGTAACATTAATATTGGTCGACCAAAATGGGGGTACATTCTCGCTCATACCTTCCAAACCAAATATCATTTAGCCCTAAGATTTCACAGGGTAAATGAGACAAATAGCTTTCTTCAAATACCAACATGTTGACCACTTCCGGTAAAATCTTGGGCTAGTATTCTGAAAAGGAGACTAACTTTAGTACTGGGTTTAAACCAGGTTTAGTCCTACATGAGTGGACCTTTTTTCCTTTCAACATATTCAAAAAATGTGCTGTAATGGTTGAGAAAATTCCTCATGGACCATCCATTCACCCGTTACAATTAACTTTAGCAGTATTTTGAAAAGAAAAAGGTCCACTCATTTAAACCCAGGTCTAAAGTTAGACTCCCTTTCAGAATACTAGCCTTGGAGTATGGGGACGATGCGTTTAGCGATCAGGCCACGACCCTTTAATTCTTGAGTCTTTCTTGTTGTCCCAACATAGAACCCGAGGTACTTGAGGTCCTAACCTTTCGAGTTTGAGTATCGTGGTGTAGTGCAAATAGGTTGAGATGATTCTCTTCCTCATTTGAGGTCATGGTATCCATTCCGTCTCTTTGGCATTGAGATGAAGGCTGACTTTATCTACGCATTCTCATATGGTGCTTTAAAGTAGATCTTGTGCAGGACTCTTCACATTCCCCTGTTAAGCTTGCCGTAGTCAAGGTTCCGTGAGTGCCTGACGTCCGGCGCTAGACTGCTTGGCCCGCCCTTTTATCATGTTTATGCTGCTGTCCCTAACATATACCCAGACTAATTATCAAATGACCCCCCGTATAATTTTCACATACTTCAATGATACCCCCATTTCTTCTTGCTTCCTGCTTAATCATAGGTTTGCATAAATCATCCACTTTTTTAAAGAATTTGAACACCCACATTCAAACTTGTTTCGCATCCTCGTGCACATGTTAGTAATACAATTTGATCATTTTCATGCAGCAATTTTTATAATTTTCATGGCAATTTGAACTCTGGAAAGAGGCCTTCCTATTTTAACTTCAGGGTTTAACATCATGGCCCTTCTTAAAGTTTCATACTGGTTAACCCCCATTTTTTTATGGCATCTTGTGTAACCGAATGACCCCGTATTTTGGGGGTACATTATTTATCCTGAAAGGACCCTATTTTTATTTTTTCACCTGGCCGAGGCACATATACCCATCACATAGGGAGTGCCCCAGGCACTAGTTGACCCAATGTGTTTGATAACGTACTCTCTGATACTAATTTACTAAATAAAGATCTCTCCATCCCGATTTGCAGTCTGACAAAATTATCTGAAATAACAAATTAATTTTGGGCTGGAAAATTGCGCCTCTTGGAATATAACTATCCCTTTCAAACACCTTATCATTGGAGTGCTATACACACCTTTCAGGCTAGCCCATGCAAACATGTTCAATACGACAGAAAAAATGAATCGTCCCTAAACATGCATTTTCTGAGCTAATATACCTTTTTTTTTTTTGTCCGAAATTGGGCGTATACGTCTGCAAATTAGCATGTCTTGCAGGCGTCCCCTTTCTACCTTTTTGATATGTTGCTTGGGAGATCTTTTACTGCTAGTTTACAGCAAGAAAACTTCCCTGAGCAATTTTGTCCAGGTGTCCCCTAGTAGATTTTTCATAGATTGAGTGACTATAATCGTATTAATATTTAAAACTAGAAACTCGAATGTTAAATAAGCCCCTTGAAGAAACAAGTAGAGGCAAATTGTATATATTGGTTGGATTGTATCCCCCCCGGGGGCACTCCCATCTTGAAAGTGACACCACTCGCATTGTAGGGCGCCTTTTTCAGCAATCGGTGGCACCCAAAGACCCATATAATTGTTTGAAATTTCACCCAAGGACCCCCATATTTTATTTTAAATTTTACCACTGTCACCCAGAGACCCCTATTGTGGGGGAAAAGTTTGAAAATCTTCACCCAAAGACCTCTATTTTTGAAAATTTTGCAAAAATCTCACCCAAAAAACCCATTTTTGGAAAATGTTGCAAATTTGTCACTCGAGAAACCCTTATTTGAGGCAATTTTGCGGTTTCTCACCCAAAGACCCCTATTTTTTCAGTCCTCTGTCATCGAATACCCATGGGTTTGGAAGCGCGAGTCTTACTCCATTTCATATGCGAGTGCCCTCCCCCGGATTGTACCCGAATTGTACTAAATCTGTACTTCTCGGGATATAAGTACATTTCAAGTAATGTACTTGAATTACTGTTGTTTTATCGAGACTTTTATGTTAGGTTGATTATTGTACGTATTATGATAAAGAATCCCTGTGTGTAGGCCTTCTTCTTGAGTACCGTACTTGAAATGTACTTGTTTTGAACATAAACATATTGCAGTTTATGTTTACTTGACATATACCTAATATGCACTTGGATTGTACTTTTGTGTATTCAATGGCTGCCTAATGGAAATGAAATCTGTTCTAATGACAATTAGCAAGACAGATATTGCGTATTTTTTGGCAAATTGTTAGGATGGTACCCCTTTCTCCATATCCTATTCTCCTTTCTCCATAATAGTGAATGGCTATTCTTCTTCGCCAATATTGCGTATTTGGAGCTACAGTGTACACAATCAAACTTTTATCTCACAAAAGCAAAATATATAACTAGCAAAAGCAAAATACAATTAACTAGCAATTAATTACCACATCCTCAAGAATGTGGCCTACCAGAATAACATGGCTGATATTACTACTCTACTCCATTTCTCTATTCAATTTAACACCGCGTTTTTAGCAGAAATCGAAATAATTGTCATTCTCGACCAATATGAATATGCATGTACCGGTGTTTTTACATGGCTCTGAGATAATTGCCAAATTAGTAGGCCTTTTTTAAAATAATCTCAGGCAAGTATGGTTCATGTCTAAGTGTGTCACGAAAAAATTGTGTAGATGGGTCAGGTTACGGAAATTCCCTTCCTTTTTAGTAAATTTAAAAATACAAATTATTTATAAAAATGCATATTCAATTTAACTTCGTATCACCTTCCATTCTGCTCCAGTCAGCGGGCACTGGATGATCAGCAGTTTAACACAAGCCTGACAAGGGAGCCCTCTTTTATAGTATAGGTGGCTATATATTTACAAGATCTATTCAAAGTAGTTTACGCTATATCATGCATGCCCCGCCCATGTTGTACTGTTAAAAAAATGCTCAGACATAAAACAGTGAAACATGACCTGTAAAAAAATGCCATACATAACCGTGAAACATGACTGTAATTAAAACGTACATTCTCCGCTTTGGGCAAAAGACACATTTGATTATTGATTATAAACCTAATAAACCTATAATATCGACATTTTATAGCGTTGTCCTGCCGTTTAAAATCCGGCCTGCGCACAGCGTGCGTTTAGTACATATTCATATACTTATAATACCATTTGTGTTAAGTTTAACATATGGAAGTGAAATCGTGGTTACAACAAAGTTACGTTTCTTGAATAAAAAATCTGATACAGAAAAAAAAATGTAACACATGCTGATATCAGAGTTTGGTTTTCATACAAATAATGAAACAACTCATCTTGTGTATTAATATTAACTCCAGCACAGAAAAATTTAATTATAACTTTATAATTCAAATACAACCACATACCATGTACAAAATACAATTACAATTACACACTAATTAATGTTAACTTACTATTTCAAAACTGTTCCATCTGCCTACTATATATACTACGTGAATAAAAAAAATGTGCATGGATTGCAGATGACCTTGACCTTAATAAGGTCACTGAATCATAGATTTGTTGTTATTTTAATAAAGCAAAATCTAATATACTTCCAAATGTTGAAAAAAATGAAAGAAAACGATAAAAAATAAGCCAGATATGACCAATTTTTGTAAGCATCACACCCCTTTTTCTCTTCCAATGGGAATTTACACCACAGTTCAGCAAGAATACGTCCAATGTACGATATACGGTGCATAGCATTATGAAGTAATGATGACCCATGCTATTTTGTTTAATTGATCTTGAATGAGGCCATAAATCTCCTTCATTGATCTTCAAAAGAATTTAATGTTTCCACGCCAAAATCTCTCCAATTAATCCTGATGGTGTAAATTAAAAGGGTTTCAACACTACTACTGTAATCCAGGAAAAGATACAAGTCGTTCCCGTGCCGAGCAGCTCAGTGCCGGCAGTGCCCATCTCTCTCTTTCCTTAGCGTTTTGGCCAGACTCCTCCGATTACATTTTTGCTGTGGGGTTCGCCACTCATCCTGCACGCCAGCGATCTGTTACTTGTCCCACATTGAATAACGCTTGGTACCACCCACTTTATAACACCTGGTGGAGAGGAGTAATTGATGTAGAGTGCCTTACTCAAGGGCACACACGTTGGCCCGTAGTGGGACTCGAACCCCCAACCCTTTGGAGTGCTGGCGAGCCGCATCAATCCACTGGACCACACGTGCCTTATAGATACAAGTTATGCCATTTATAGGGACTAAACTCTTTGCAATTCCTAAACAATGGTAAGATCTTGTTTTCTTGCTCTGCAGGGTGAATTGGTGTTTGGATTCGTCATTCAGTTGACACCTGGTATAATAAATTCATTGATTAATCTGTAGCTGAAATAATCAAGAAAGTGTAGCATTAAATTGACAAGGCATCATGATTTGATATTGTACATTCTCACAACACAATTTAATGTGTGGTAAATCCCATAGGGAAGTGCGAAAAAAGGGGTGTGCTACAAATTTGGTCATATCTGGCTTATTATTTTAAAATTCTTTCATTTTTTTCACATTTGGAAAGTACATTAGATGTTGTTTTTAATAAAAACAAACAAAATCTATGAATAGTGATTGCATTAAGGTCAAGATCTCTTTAAAAATATTAAATCCATTGGCACAATATTTTTATTCACGTATTATCGCTTTCATTTTTACTGTTTTTATGCTCTTACTGTTTTTATGCTCTGTTTCTTTGTGTCGCTTGCTTTAGCAGGAAGACACATCGATAGTTTTTTTTCCCACTGGTGCCGTAAACAAAGGTTAACATTGGTCATTTCCCACATATGCATTGACTGATTACCTTCATACTTGGTCAGAAGAAACACCGTGGCCCCAAGACTCATATGTTTGTGTAAACAAGTGACCTTATTGACCCCTTTGTGAACTTGGAACCATTTGTCAAAATCTATAAAATCAACATTTCTTTGTATATAAGTTCAACGCCACCAAGCTACCAAAAAACAACCCAGATTGACCGTTGATGCCCTATTTTACCTCTGACTCAATTATTAAAATCCAAGTTAACAAATTGATCATTTCTCACAAATGTATTCACTGATTAAATACATTATTTTTGTTTTCAGAATCTCCCTCCATATCTTTGTACATGGTTGAAATAGCCAGTACAACAGTGAAAATTGGCTCATGTCACAGCTAGCAACGTAATTGTGCTGTCCAATTATTTTGATTAATTGGACAGTTGGCTAGGGAGGCTAATGATTTGGTTGAGATAGTTTAGGGATGTTTCTTTTCTTGGAGGGGGTTTTCATTAGTTTTCTTAGTACTTTTCTGGTTGCCTTGTGTAATTTGGTTTGTGGTGTCAGGTGGAAAATGAGTTGTTTATAGTGTCGGGTCAGATTGCCTTGTCTGGTGTCAGCCTTGGTCAAGTTCCGGCATTTGGTACAAGGTGTTGGGTGTCATGTCGAGGGTCAAATGTTGATGTTGGGGTCAGGTGTTGAATGTCGAGTGTCATAGTGTCGGGGTTTGTGGGTGTCGGATGTCGGTTGTCATATGTTGGTGTAGTTTGTCAAGTGTCAGGTCATTCCAGGCATTTGGTGCCAAGTGTTGGGTGTCATTTTGGGTATCAATGATGGTGGTTGGGTGTTTAAGTGTCAAGGTGTTTGTGTTGTGTTGGGTATTTGTATTGTGTTTGAATGTCAATGTGTTGTCAAATATTGGGTGTTCATGTTGGGTTCGGTGTCCGATGTTGGGTTGTCGGGGTGTCAGAATGTTGGGTGTTGGGTGTCGGGTGTTAGACGTTAGGTGTCGGGTGTCAAATGTTGGTTGTCTGTTTCAATTTCGGGTGTCAGATGGTGGGGTCGGTGGTCAAGTGTGTGGGTGTCCGGGTGGTCCGATCTGGGTGTCAGGTGGGTGTCGGGTGTCATGTTGGTGTCGGGTGGCAGATATTGGGTGTTTGGTGGCAGATGGCAGGTGTAAATTTTGGATATCATGTTGGGTTCAGGTGGGTGTCAATTTAAACAGCAGTCATGTGGTGTCAGGTGTCAAATGCGTGGTGATCAGGTGTGTAGGTGTAGGAAATGTCTGGTGTCAGGTTTTGGGTGTCGCTGTCTGGAACCAGTTGTATGGTGCCATGACTCAAGTATCTGCTGTCCTGTATCAGTGTCTGGTTCCTAGTTTCTGGTGCAATTTACATTCTCACAAGATTTCGGAACAAAATAATGATAAAATTGATGGATTTTTTTCTCACCATACTCCCAAGTATTGGTTTCGCTAGGAGTTTTTAAAAATTGTGCTCGTCGCTGCGCGACTTCGCACAATTTTTTTAAAACTCATAGCTCGACCAATTAATTGGAAGTATTGTGCTCAATCCATCCAATTTATATCATACCCTTGGCCAGAAGAACCCTGGCCCTGACCACGGCTCATATGTGGTTGTCGCAGTGGGTTTACGTCAGATTTTGTTGAAATCATAAAATAAACATTTCTCACATATTGTTCACACATGATTAATAACTCATACTTGGTCAGAAGAACCACTGGCCCAAGGCTTTAAGTGGTGTAAACGGATTGACCTCTGATGATCCCTATGTCAACTTTGAACCTAACATTTTTTCAAATCTATAAATGACATTTCTCACATATGTGTTTACTGATTAACTGCATACTTGGTCAGAATAACCACTGGCCCAAGGCTCATATGTGGTGCAAACCGGTTGACCTCTGATGACCCTATGTGAACTTTAACCCCATTTTGAAGAAATCTATAAAACGACTGGCCATCGATATAATACCATTTCCTTGACAAATAGGGTACTACAACCACCAAAGTGCCTCAACAAAAAAAGCACTGGTCACAATCTGTAATCAGATATCAATCTCCGTTACTATAGATGAGGTGACATGTGACGTCAACGCCGGGCAACGATCAAAGCACTGCCCGGCAGTATGCGTGAGCATCTGCAGGGCTTGTGCTGTTAAAATTCGCGCTCAATCAGGCGTGATAAGCTATATTGAATGCTGTAACTGTATGGGCATATTCTTCGCACCTCTAACATGTCAGTAGACCAGGTGCTAAATTGTGTTTGTAAACATTGATGTCACCTCATCTATACAATTCCACATTATCGTTACCATATAGAAAAGTTTTGAACCTTTGCCAGTAAGATTTTGTAAAATGACCACAAAAAGATGGATAATTGTACAGAAATTGTCGTAATGTAAGTTACAATGGTGTTGTTTATAATTCCATAAACAATTAAATCTTTGTGTCATTTATTATTTTGAACTCTCAAAGGCGATTGCTGTAACCTGAATACCAAATTTCATATCCACATTTAGCCTAGCCCTAATCATGCTTTTCCAATGAACAATTTGAAAGCAGTAAATTGTATTAATCTTTTAAACAGCTTCTGTGTCAAGCACCGATTTCCAAGTAGGCCCTCGTTGTAAAAAAATAACAATAATATATAAAGTATTTACAAATTAAACAGATTTGATAAAGTCACATAAAGAATAAAGGACATTTCGTGATCGACAGCTTCAAAAATGTTCAATTTTTTATGCTATCTAAACCATTGACCTAGTATAGTACATGTATGTGTGACTAGTCTTCCGTATAGATTCAATCTACTCTGTAAGAAATAATTGTCTCTTTTCTGTCCGTGGACTGACAGAAATTACACCATAGTGGCCTATATTTGCTCATAACATCAAAACGCACCATCATAATCAGCTGAAATTTGGGCAATAATCTTTTCTAATAAACTATAATAAATAAGGTGCTCGCCGCGGATCACGAACTGCGCCTTTAACAAATACGTATGTACCGTGTGTCCCCCCCAAAAAACCCGCAATACTTGGTGACAGGTGTAAGGTAAGATGGGACTGTTAGCTAATGTCCATTAAAAGTTCATAAAGGTAGAGTCAATATTTTTTTTAAGATATGACCCCTGAAATCAAGTAACCTGCAGGACCAATTTAATCAAATTGAGGCACTATTAACTACAAATACGGCACTGTATATTTTGCGCTCATAACCACCAATATGAGTCTCTAAGTCCAACCACCATTTTCCTTTTTTTTTAAAGACAGCTATTGCAACAGATATTAACATATGAATGTTTCTATTGGTAATAACAGCTAATAAACGTGCATTTTAACACACTTAAAAGATGGAATTAGGAATGTATGATCAACAAACTCTTCGTATTGGCCAAATTAGACAGCATTGGATTAAGAAATCATTCATCATCATTACGTGACAGCACACAAAGAGAGTAAAAACCCAAATTTTAATGACAGTATGAATATACTGATATTGTTATTGAGTTTTGTGTTGAAAACATATGTTTTACTTTCATAAAGTTGAGAATGTAACATTATTTTCAGTAACAAGCAAGTTGCAGCCCAACGCATTTATCATTTTATGTAATGTGGAGTTTGTCTATGACTTAGTCATAGTTTTATATCGTATTGAAACGTATTTTATCACAATAAATTAATGTTTTATCATTATCAGTTAAATAATAATTATGTAAATGCAGTTATTTGACCCAGGTGAAGTTGTTCTGCAAGATATTTGGGCAATTAAATGTTGATTGCAATCAATATTGTACTTGCCATTCTGTTCTTCATTGCCAGTCTTGTGGTTACTAGCTCCTCATTTTTGTAAAATGGGTCCTGCGGGGGTTACTTGATTGTTGGGGTCATATGTTAAAATTATTGACTCTATCACTATGATTTTTTCAGGAATGTTAGCTAACCGTGCTATCTTACATTACAATAATGAAGAAGTAATCATGTGTTTTTGTTCAAAACTTATTGCGCCTGACACCAAGTATTGTGTTTTTTGGGACACACGGTACAAAAGATATAAACCTAAGTAATATATTGCAATGTTAAACTACGCTGGCCGAAAGCAAAATGGGTCCCTAGGAGCCCCTTATGCAGTTAAGTGTTTTAAAATACTAAAATAAAATTAATAAAGAAAATAAAATTAACATTAAAATACTTCATCATAAAATTATAGCAATACACATATCTGCTTAGCCCAGATTTGTCAAGTATAAGTCATATTTTTTTTAATTATATCATGCCATTAACCAGAGCACCAACGGGTAGAGAGAGACTTACATGTCAGATTATATATATGGCTGTTGGAAAATGGTCTCAAAAAAGCTTTAAAACACCCCTTATCCCTAAAAACCTCAAGTGACCTAGCCCTTAAGCACCAACTGCAGTCCAATTCTGAGAGGATGTATTTTTACTATGACCCGAAATGAATTCTAGATAACCATTTTACCTTAACCTTGAATACCATAAGTAAGTCCTTTTTAAAGAATATTAATTAACCCAGCGCCTTTGATGATCCAACAACTTCTGCCAGAGATATTTTGAATGATAACTTTAAATTGACCCCTAGATGGCATTTGAACCCTTTATCTCCTACCTCATATGACCCGGCTATTAAGAAACATTTACAGCAAATTGAGTAAATGCCTATATCTGTAGAAGCGCGATTACCTCACCTCTGACTGAACACCTTACATGACTTACTTCTCAAGGATCATTCTGAACAACTTTTGTAGATACCCTACATGACATTTGACCTCAAGTTCCCGAATACCTCATCATCGCGACCCAGATGCATGTTTAAGATAGGTTCACGCATCAACGTCACATAGGTTTTGCAAGTATCTTGTATGAGCGCCCAAATAAACTGATGCATTGTATCCAGAATAAGATATCACTATGTAAACCATAATAGATTGCTTATTTCTCCTAAAATTCTATTTTTATAGGAGTATCATGATACATGTTGTGATACTGATCCTTTTATTCCATTTTCCAAGTGTTCTATGAAGTATATAGGTACTTGGAGACGTTCAATAACAGAATCGGTAGGCCACAATTCCAGCATAGACTTTGACATCTAACTGCAAAGCAATCGTTCTTTTCTCTCTGCGTTGGTTCTTCTAATGACTACATTGAGATGGCGCCATTGTTATTTCCAAATTCAAGAGCTGAAACACGATTTGCTACGACTTCTGAGTATTAGTCCACCCAATCTATGAAAAATACTAGGTGCACCTGGACAAAATTGCTACAGAAGGTTTTCTTGCTGTAACTAGCAGTAAAAGATCTCCCAAACAACATATCAAAAAGGTAGAAAAAGGGAAGCATGGCAAGACATGCTAATTTGCATTTATCTTACGTGGACGTATACGCCCATATTTCGACAAAGGCATATAGCTCATAAATGCATGTTTAGAAAGATTTTCCAATTTTCTGTTAGTATTTGAACATGTTTTGCATGGCTATGCCTGCAATGTGTGTAGCACTTGCAATTGATATATTAAAAGTGGAAAGTGGTGGTCATTATTCAAGATGGCCGCAATTTTCGCGCCAAAATTAATTTTGCATTCTAGATGATTTGTCAGACTGCAATCGGGATGGGGGAGATCTTTAAATTATTATCAGAGAGTATATATTGAAACACATTGGGTCAACTAGTGCGGGGGGGCACTCTCTATGCGAAGTGATGGGTATATGTGCCTCGGCCATGTGAAAAATAGGGTCCTTTACTGGGTCCTTTCAGATAAAATGTACCCAAAAATACGGGGTCATTCGGTACACAAGCTGAATAAAAATGGGTCATCCAGTATGAAACTTTAAGAAGGGGACCAATGATGTTAAAACCTGAAGTTAAAATAGGAAGTGCTTCTTTTCCAGAGTTCAAATTGCCATGAAATTATAAAATTGCTGCCATGAAATTATAAAATTGTTAAAAATGTGCACGTAGGCGGCGAAAATTTTGAATTTGGGTGTTCAAATTCTTTAAAAAAACTGGATAATTTTATGCAAACTTGTGATAAAAGTGGATAGCAGGAAAGAAGAAAATGGGGGTCATTGAGTTCGTGAACATTTTAAAAAGGGGGTCATTTGGTAATAGCTTGGGTAATAGGTAGGACATGGACAGCAGCATAAAAAGGCGGTCAAGCATTCAAGACGTCACCAAAGTCAGTATCTCACGGACAGACCATGACTACGCAGCTCTAACAGGGGATGTGATATGTGCTGCACAAGATCTACAACAAAGCATCATTTGAGAATATTGCAAATAAAGTGTCAATGAGGAAGAGAATGAATGACTCAAGAGTTAAAGGGCCGTGGCCTGATCGCTAATAGCATCGTCCCCAGACTCCAAGATTTTACCGGAAGTGGTCAACATTTTGGTATTTGAAGAAAGCTATATACTATTTTTCTCATTTGTGAAATCTTAGGGCTAAAGGATATTTGGTTTGGAAGTTATGAGCGAAAATGTACCCCATTTTGGTCGACCGATGTTAATTTTACAAATATATGGCTAAGAAAATCATGTTTTAGCTCTCACATGAAAACGGGTTGAAATGTCAGCGCAAAACTCTACAGATGGGGTTTGGGGTGAAGACCATTCTATCAAGATGAAAACTTTATTTACTTAAATCGGGTCGTCCCCTTTTAATATATTGTATAATAACCAAAATATACGCAAAAATGGCACATATGTTTTATGCAAATTAGCATATCTTGCCATGCTTCCTTTTTTTCTACCTTTTTGATATATTGTTCGGGAGGGTTTGTACAACAAGTTACAGCAAGAAAACCTTCTGTAGCAATTTTGTCCAGGTCATACCGTAGATTGAGTGGACTATATGTTTTCGACAGGTGGAGACCCCGAGATATGGATGACAGCTCGTGTTTCCTCCTAACAAAGGCGTGATACCATGTACAGTGGCACTGTTGCTCTACATTTCAGAATATCCGGAATTGTTATTTGTTTTGGTTTATATTATCTGGATTGAAATCTACATGGAAACCTATTGGAATAGAAACACATATATATATAGTGATTAGCATACTGCGGTTTTATAAAAAAAAAATAATTTTTTTTCCGGAGAGATGCATGTTCGCCCATGTTTGGAATATGGCGTTTGAAAACAATGGGAACCAAATTTTAGTCTCTTCTCTCGAAAAAAACATTTCACATTTTGCTTTCACATTTAATTGATACTTTGCATACGCTTTAGCGTAAATGTGATATTCCAATTACGCACATGGAAAACATTTACATTTTGCTTCAAAGGAGGGTCTTTACTGATGGCTCATCACGGTATTAATATGATAGCCTTCGTGTTTTCTCCTTACCTGAAACCTGATCCACTTGTGGTTAAAAGCCATTTTCGCGTCGTCTGCTGAGTTAAAACAAATCGCCGGCGCGTAAATTATAAAATCTTTCTTTTTACCTATAAGTAAGCTGATTTGGTCTATCATTTCGGGTGAGGGCTGTGGTATATAAATCCTTACAACCATGCCAAAAATATCGATTTTGAAAAAATCTTGAGGGCGCCACTATTTTTCAATGTGCCATTGTCTCTATTAAGGGTGGACCACGTCTTATGGGGGTGTCCACGAATCAGCAAACTATTACAAATTAGAGCTAAAATGCCATATGGAAATCTTCAGTGAAATTCGTTTTCGAAAGCAATATGTTTTCCACTGCTTGCACTGCCTGGACAGAAACAATCGGTTGTGGACATCAAATATGTATTATGTTTAACACACGGTGAAGGAGTAACATTTTTATTTCAAAACTTTTAAAAATGGTCTTTCTTTGTAAAATAATCACACTCGTTCATCGACTGCAGATACAAAAACAACCACCCCAAACAAAAAAATCACAACTACGACGAACCGACGGCACATTCGGTAGTCTGAAACTTACCTTTTGCCTATGTCCTAGCTGCCACTCCAGCGCTGAAGCTGACGACAACAGGCTGGTTTTGCAGAAACTTGTTACAACAACATCTTCTGGGAAGTTTGATTCTGACAAAATGTTAGAATGTCACGCTCTCATACAGTCTATTCAATTGCATTCAATTTATTTTTTCAGCAAAAATATAGCCGCTTTTTGCTACATTAAACAAACTACCTTATGTCAATAAATGTTTGCACCCAAATCATGTGCGCATAGCCTTTAAAATTACATTTTAAACGCGTGTCTTTTGGTTACAGATTTGAGACTGGTTTTATTAGTCTCTATAAACAATTAGATTTCGGGTCGAATGTGGCCCTAAAAATGGGGTGACCATATTTCCTTTAGCCTTCTTTCCCCCCGCCCTCTCACAACGCAGACAGGCTACTCTAAACTTCTGTATTTGGGCTTAAACCTGTTAAGTCATAGTCACCTATCTACTCTACCTACTTTACTACTTTCATCGTTCACTGCTTGGCTAGAAAGATGAGCCAATTAGGTTCATTTGGCAGGTGGCTGTATGGCATTGTCTGGGATCCAGGATTCTGATCCCAATGTAGATTAGAGGCGCCTGATACTAGGGGATAATCAGACTTAATTAATGATGCCTTTCTGGGACAGGACAAGTTCCGAGTATTGGGCGGTGATGGTGCAACACCACACACGGATCTCAGAAGATGGAGGAGGAGATGGAGGGAGGTTGTCTCAGAACTTTCCCACATGGAGACAGCATTCCCCACCTCTCTTTTGTCATGTAAAACCAGTGGGACGCCAGATGGTGCTGTGACTACATCATCTCTCTCCTTTATCTCGTGTTTGCGAAAAATGTTAAGGGACCATCCCCAACAGAAAGGGAGTGCGGCCTTGCAGAGTGACACCGTGAAAGACAAAGGATACGGGACCTTTACCCAACAAAAAATGGTGCTGGAGACCTGGTGAATCCGAGCTACTATTTAGCTAATTGAGAAGCTGAATTGTTCAAAACGGAACACCAGGGTTAAAGCCTATGATCGAAGTCAGTGCTTCCTGAGTCAACATTGGTCTATTACCAATACGGATGATGGGTTGGTACCAGCCTACTGGGCTGTTTAACCCTGATATGACTGGGGAAGGTAGTGGGAGATACAAAGCTTTTCGAGCGGTGTAGTGTAGCCAGTACACAACAGGTTCAATACATATTAGCCAAAAAGAAATAATGCACTAGAGATGCTACCTAGAAGAAAGAAGAGAAAGATACGCCTTTGCATCAAACGACAAAGTCAGCAAAAGCCAGATAACAACTGAAGTCTAGCCATGTGAAGCACCGTACTAAAGCTACCAGAAGTCAAGCAGAACCTTGATGCCGCTAAGGCTGCATATGATGATGCTACACCGTGGTGCTTGAGCCTCATGTTAAGTCCAAGTGAAATACTTGACACATCTTTCATCTTGAAAACAAGCACGCTGCTGCCTGAGAGGCACTGAGGGAGCTGGATGATAAGAAGGCTACCCCACATAAGAATCAAAGTTGAAACAATGTTTTTAGCACTTTAGTTTCGACTTGGCAAGCCAGTTCACAATAACACTAACTTTGATGAAACTTTCTTCAACCACAAGATAGCAGATACTCTTTTCATCCAGACTAGATATTTCACTACAGAGTAGCTTCAGATGTGCCTTAACAAACTGGACAACACCAAGACGCCTGGTCCCGACAACATTCATGCAGTAATCTGGAAAAGTCCACTATTCCATATCAACTGTTAGAATATTGTAACAATTTCTACATGGAAAACAAACCAGCTGCCTTATCAACATCGTTCATCACTCCTCTACCAAAGAAAGGCGACCTTTAGGGCCTGTGTAGAGAGTATCTTGTTATATGGATCTGACACGTGAACCATGAAGAGCTACAGGATAGACTGGATAGCACCTACTCCAGGCTTCTTATGTGAGTACAAAACATATCCTGGCGTGAGCACATGACCAAAGCACAAAATGGAGATATTCCTCCAATCTCATCTTCTGTTGCCCAACACCGAGCACGATTTGCCGGTCACTGCCATCGTGCGATTGATCAAGCAATCTCAGACGTCACATGTTGGAGGTTACTATACAGGATATCCATCAAACAGGGGTTGTCGCCCCTTTAACTACATTGATATGATTGCTCGAGACATCCAGCATGATCCATCTGACATCCCCAACTTAAAGGTGGTTGTTCCGATTTATGTGTATTGTGTTCTCTACTTGATATGAGAGCCTGGCACTTGCACATACACCCCATCAAGTACCGTGGGAAACAAACTTGCGGTTTTGATGGTAGACGCAAAAATGCATGTTGCAAAGCCCTATTCAATACTGTGCTAATAAAGTGGTTAACCACTAAAACGGCGGTTTTGTGTTTATATCTTGGGAATGAATGGATTCGAGGGCTCATATTTCAGGACGACAATGAGAAAAATACGGCCTTTCATCTGATATCAAAATCGATACTACTTCCGGGTAAATCAGGGGGGTCCCAAAGACGATCGGAACACGCCCCTTTAATAACGGACAGTGACATTTGGCGCTACATGGTGAACAGCGTCTCGGCAGCGGCCGCTAGATAGTAGTAAGCCATAGTAGTTTCGTTACCAAAAATCCGACCATTCGTGAACAGTGGAATTAACCGATTTCTGAGTATAATGCACTTAGATGTGTATACTAAAAATAAAGTTTTTTAGCTGCAAGCCATATTAATTGGTGAAGAGCTCTGTAGGCATTGCGCGCGAAAAGTGGAATTACAGTTTTTCTCTGGAAGATTAGAAAAAGAAAGTAATCAAACAAACGACAAACATTGAATCTGGAGTCCCAGCAAATTTGACGTCTTCACCCGACCCATGGGAATTGCTTGAGTTACATCTTTTGTTTTAGCGGGTTTAGGAGTTTAGGAGGATTGCACTCTGACACATTGCTGTATCCTATGAGAATGAGCACCGTTAGCAGGCATCACATTGTCCACTGGTCTGGATTGGCTGAAAACTTGGCGAACAATTCACCAAAGAATAAAATAAAATACTACACCGTTAAAACTTGAGAGATCCGTGTTGTACATATGTATTACACGGTCCAGAGGTCAAATTGTGTACACCCGGAGGAGCTTAATTGGGCCATTGGTTCTTTTGACCATCCTGGCACGAACATTGATAAACACGGGTGTCAAAGATCAAATGGGTACACCCACACGGACTGGGGTAGTGATTTTTCTGACTGAGTATGAAGCTAATCAGTCAATCAGTTATTATGATTTGCCAGTTTTAGGAGTTTTAGTTTTGATTGATCTTTGACCGTACTGAGAGAGATTGAACATACTTGAATCCGATATCGGCTTTGCTTTCGAGATTCCAAATTTAAACTCATCACTCATAGCTGGTATGGCACTGTCCCGCATCTGTTTGGTTATCCGCTTTAAGTGGGTCGCACGCAAAACATGATGTCTTGTTAGAGGGATTGCGCACGTAGCAGGCATCACAGTTCCACTGGTCTTGTTTGGCTGAAAACTTGATCATAACATTACCAAAGAATTTAAAACACGGAAATGTGTTACACACTCAGACGGCATCCATCTGATTTCTTTAGAGTCAAATTGTTTTGGTAACAAAATTTTGTACCTTTTGCAAATAGTGAACTCAGTGAGGTTTTCCAAAATTACCATGTTTGCAGTTTTACACTCAAACGGCATCCGCCTTAATTCTTTCAAACATATCACTGTATCTGAATTGCTATTCAAAATTGTTTTGATACTTTGGTATTTTTCGTGAAAAGTGAACTCAGTAAGGCTTACCAAAGATACAATTTTTGCAGTTTTCGTTTTATCTTAGACGAACAAAGGTATTGAACACACCTTGAATTCCGACATCGCTGTTTTGGAGATTCCAAATTGAAGTCCATCACTCGCAGATGGTATAACACTTGTCGCATCTTTTTGTTCAGTTGGTTTATGTGTGTCGCACGCAAAACAAGCTGTCTTGTTTGAGGCATTGCCCACGTAACAGGCATCACATTTCCAATCGTCTTGTTTGCCTGAAAACTTGGTCGTTACACCATCAAAGAATTTTTAAAATGAAAATGTGTTACACACTCAGACGGAATAACAATTTTTTTTCGTGAATAGTGAACGCAGTGAGGTTTGCCATTTTTGCAGTTAACACTCAGACAGTATGTTCTTGGTATTACTTTATCTGTATTGAGAATCAAACTTGTTTTGATAAACAAATTGTTTACCTGTCGTGGATAGCGAACTCAGTAATATTTAAAGCTACTTTTTTGCAGTTTTAGTTTGACTTTAGACGAATAAAAGGTAATAAAACACACCTTGAATTTTAACATCGCTGTTTTCGAGATTCCGAATTTAAAATCATCACTGGCAGCTGGTATGGCAGTTGTCGCATCTGTTTGTTCAGTTGGTTTAGGTGTGTCGCACGCTAAACATGTTGTCTTCTTTGAGGAATTTTGCACGAAGCAGACATCACAGCTCCAATGGTATTCTTTGGCTGAAAACTTGGTCATAACATTACCAAAGATTTTAATACAATGAAATTATGAAGAAATAGGCATTGAAATCGCAATGTGCCACCTTACCAGATTAACATAAAGGTCCTTATCGTTCTGTTGACATTTTTTTCATATTCGCGAGTTATCTGTGAAGTTTGTCTATGCCACAACTACAGATTTGCATTATTTTGGTAAATTGATCCTAATCTTAAGCAACTAGCAATTGGTAACCTTTCATCAAGGCTTCGCTTTATTTTTAGTTTGGCTACATCCCCGAATCCCTGTACACGATGTGCTATAGCGCCCCCTTTCGCAAATATTTCGTTTACCGAAACTTTATTTACTGTGATGAATATTCCGTAACTCTCCTGGGAACTGAAATTATAATATTGTGAGGGCTCGTGCGTATGTATTGCGGTCCAACAAATGTATCTGGCGGCATTGCTTTATGTTACTGTTCGTTTGAAAGATAATGTTGGCAAGAGCAATTATTTAGTACTTATATTCCTCCTTACGATGACCGTATATACTTTGATTGACACATAATGCTTGCACAGAAGTATGCCTCTTTTTGAAGGTTTTGAATAAAATGTCATTTTCCTCAATTTTTGGAATTTCCAGAAGATTGATCATTCTTTCAATCTTTGCTGACATTTCGTGAGCTGAGAATTACAAAATTCTTGGTAATTTTTAGATATGGACTTTTAAGTTCAAACAAAATAAAACAAACTGAATTTTACCGGAACTTTGAAGACCTAAACATTTTAAAGCTTTACAAATGAACGTAAATTTCAAGGTATCATTATCCCACAAAATCCCCAAAAAAGCTTATAATTCTCAGCTCACGATTTTACTCAATTCACAATGGTCACCGTCATTTTTTATTTTACATGTAAGAAGGTGTATTGAGTCTCACTAAATTAAAAATAAAATAATTAAAATCCTATTCTCTCCATTGTGGGTCATATTTATTCAGATTTTCCGGAAATTGCCGAGAATTTTGAAAACATTTTTTTAAATATCTCAACAACAGAATGAGATATGAACCTCAAGTAAAGGCCAAGTTCGAGTCTATGTTTGATAAAATGCTGGGAGTAATGTCAGCATCCTTGGTTGAGAAGTGAAGCTTAAAAGGAAATAATATCATTACCTTTCTTTTTTTACAAAATGTAAACCCACAAGTCGTTTTCAAATTTGGGAAGTGATTTCAGTAAGGGTTAATTTCATTATGTCTGAATATTTTTTCATGCCATTGTGCCCCTTTAACAATGGATCATTATATACGAAATAAAAACTAAAAGCAATGAAAATAAGCAACAACACTACAAATTGAATGAGTCTCCATTATTATTCATGAGAAATTGTTAAAGGTAACGCTCTCGGCAAATTCAATGACCCCGTAAGGAATATTCGGTTCACATTCTTTTTTATAAATTAGATGCAAACGCCTTGAAAATACTACCTTCTGGTGCACCAAAAGACGCAGGAAACAACATGATATGATGATATTCGCATGGAATTGGTTATATGGTTCTTTGTTGACAAAAGAACAGTATGTTTTTTTTAATTTTTGGTAAAAACAAAAACTAGGGTGTGTCGCCATTGGACAATTCTATAACACAATGGATTAAATCGGTTTCCTGCCTGACCGCATGCTCGATTTTACAAGTGAATACTTGGTTGTTTGTTTGCACAGGATATGAGAAAACCGCGATCCCTCCTCAATCCTGGATCGCTCCTACCTCACTCCAGGTATCGCTCCTGCCTCGCTCCAGGTATATGATATAACGAAATAAACCTCAATATCACATTGCGCTTTATTCTGTAAAAAACAAGCCTCCCAAATCCATACCGCATAAGTACTTTCTTATATCTTTACACTGATTTGTATGGTGTCAGTTCTATGGTGTCATAACGGAGGCAGAACCAGATACCTGGATCGCTATCCGAGGCAGGAGCGATCCAGTAGCGATCCTGCCTCGCTCCTGGATCACTTCTGGATCGAAATTTTCTGACAGATATACCACCATACAGAAGTGTATCGCTAGGTCTACTGATAGTCTCGTATTATCCTTATAATTTTGCCCCCAATTTCAATTGCTTCCTACCTCATCCGGTCCTTCTTCCATCTTAACCTTCTGCTTGTCAGATAGATTGGCGATATGGTTCTGACACTCCTCAAATTTGGCCTTGAAGCCAAAGGCAATGCCTGAATTCTTAAACTTGATGGCGAAAAGCTCAGGAACAGCCTCTCCTGATGAGAAATCTACAGCACTGTAAACCCAGGCGCGGTCGGATGACGACAAGGCTTTGAGTTGCATCTTTGGCGTGATGGTGTGATTGGCGCAAACCTACATAAACACGTTAAAGCAGTAATGGCACATTTGATAAACGCCCTCTTTCGGTGGTGAGATTTTGATACATTTTTTAATACACTAAAACGCTCTCAAAGCAGTTTACCGTTAGATGATCATGATTTCTTGAAATGAAGCATTTCTGTAATCAATGTCGGGAAGAACTACGTTTCTAGGAACAATACACAATTCAGTGTGGCAGCGAATAAGAAATCATTTGATGAGGCAGTGGAACAAATTGCAGCTTCTGCTGGGCAAATGCAGTGCGACACATCCTTAATGTGGTATAAAGAGAACATAAGTGACATTGAAATTGAACAAGTTTTGTTGAAATTTTATTCATCAGGTTATCCAATTGCACTTTAACTTGTTTATAACGTCTTTTCCTAAATATTTCCGTTATTTCTCATTGTACTACACAGGGCCGTAGCCAGGGGGGGGGGGGGCGCCGCCCCCCCCCCCCCCAAAAAAAAAAAAAAAAAAAATATTATCCTTATAATTTTGCCCCCAATTTCAATTGCTTCCTACCTCATCCGGTCCTTCTTCCATCTTAACCTTCTGCTTGTCAGATAGATTGGCGATATGGTTCTGACACTCCTCAAATTTGGCCTTGAAGCCAAAGGCAATGCCTGAATTCTTAAACTTGATGGCGAAAAGCTCAGGAACAGCCTCTCCTGATGAGAAATCTACAGCACTGTAAACCCAGGCGCGGTCGGATGACGACAAGGCTTTGAGTTGCATCTTCGGCGTGATGGTGTGATTGGCACAAACCTACATAAACAGGCGCGGATCCAGGGAGGGGGCGGAGGGGGCGCGCGCCTCCCGGTAATTCTGCAATAAGCTTGCAAAATCAGCCCATTTTGGACAAGTTTAGCCTTTCAGCCCCCCGGTAATTTTGACGTTTTTCAAATCCTGGATCCGCCCCTGATAAACACGTTAAAGCAGTAATGGCACATTTGATAAACGCCCTCTTTCGGTGGTGAGATTTTGATACATTTTTTAATACACTAAAACGCTCTCAAAGCAGTTTACCGTTAGATGATCAAGATTTCTTGAAATGAAGCATTTCTGTAATCAATGTCGGGAAGAACTACGTTTCTAGGAACAATACACAATTCAGTGTGGCAGCGATTAAGAAATCATTTGATGAGGCAGGGGAACAAATTACAGCTTCTGTCTGCCTGGACAAACGCAGTGCGACACATCCTTAATGTGGTATAAAGAGAACATAAGTGAACATGAAATAGGGTGAACAAGTTTTGTTTTGAAATTTTATTCATCAGGTTATCCAATTGCACGTTAACTTGTTTATAACGTCTTTTCCGACATATTTCCGTTATTTCGCATTGTACTACACGGGCGTAGCCGGGGGGGGGGGGGGGGGGTGCGCCGCACCCCCCCCCCAAAATGGACAAAGGTCTGCTTTGTCATGTTGAATGGTTCGCTTTGCCATGTTTAAGTTCCGCCTTGTGGTGTTTAAATTATGGCGCGCTTGTTTCTTGTTATGGTGGTTGTTGTAATGTGAATACTATTTGCCAATGCACTTGTCAGCACGCCATTATTACCTATATACTGTTTTGTTACTGCCGACGATGTATCATTGTCCTTCCTTCCCCACCCCCCCCCCCCCCCCCCGCCCCCCCCCCCCCCGCCTTCAATTTTTGGTGCGACGGTAAAGTTTTTGGGGCAACCTGCGAGCGCAGCGAGCTGAAAAAATTTGTTTCTCGACAAAAAATCCACTTCTGCAATCCGCACCCCCCCAAAGAATTCTGGCTACGGGCCTGGACTACTACATCAATCATTTTTAGCGATACTGTAGTTTACTGTATAATTGATGACCACAAATAAATATTGATGTTGTATTGATAAAGACGGTTTCGACAGCGAAGTGAATCGGACGGAAGTGAGGGTTAAGTTGTTATTTAAAACATCTTTAATAGCACAAAATACAAGTATTTATATATATATATAATATAATACCAAAATACCCCATTTTAAGTTAGAGCACAAAAACAACATTATAACATGATATGGGCATTTCCTTCAAGAGATCCTTCTTGAAAAATATGTCATTGGCGGCCTTTTTGAAAAGCAAATATCGCATAAACTTTATCTCGTCTATGCGGCAAATGACAAGAGAACAGACCATATCCAGTTTGGGCCTCTTAGCCCAGGAGCTAGCAGACAGTTGTAAAACATCTCGAGTACAAAAGGTTTTATTAACTTTTTGACAAGTCCTTACAGGACCTCCTTAACGTTGTTCTTAAGTAACCGCCCTGGCCAAATGGTGCCATTAAGGAGATGGAGCCAACACAGTTTGTACAGAGGGTCAATTTTTAAATTGATCCAATCGTGTTGAATGTATACACGTTCATTTGTCTAACCATAAGGACTTTCCAGAAAAGGTATAGGGTGTACTACCTACGTGTAAGTTAAAGCATATCGCGAAAAACACAAAATCAAAAAAAGGGGGTCAATTTCAGTTGTGCAGGGGTCAAATTTCAACGCTGCGCTGCTCCGATTGGACAAAAAATGGTGCACATTATTGGTGGACCTCAAGATTAAAATAAGTAATAGTTTTGAGTGGGGTCTCAAATCTTGCTTTAAGGAAGTGGGGGGGGGACAAGGTCACTCCCCATTGAATTCAATGGACGTTCTGTGCCCCCTACATTGGTAACTAAGCATTTTAGACAGTCAAAACTATTCCTTATTTATTTTAATCCTATGAACTCTACCAATAATTTCCACCAAATTAGCCTTTAACTCTGATACTTTAAGCTGTATATAGTACAAACTATACCTTTTCTGAATCCTTGTGGTTAGACAAAAAACATGGTATAATTTTCAACATGATTGCATCAATTTAAAATTGATGCAATCTTACATATACGTCGAGACAGGAACTAAATTCGATTTTATAATAATTCAGTACAGTTGAGAATATATTTCGTTTTCATTTAAACGGCTTAAAGCAGCGTTATGTTTTTTCCTTAATTTTAAAAACACCAAATGTGCTGTTTTGTTCACTTGTGCAGGAACACCAAGAACTAGTCGATAATAGATTTACTCTTCTGGAGAGATAGTCTTATTGACAGGGAAAGCCTGTTCTGATTTGTAATTATTTAGAAATAAATCTGTTGAGAAGATTATCATTTTGACTGGTTAATCCGTATCTAATGGTTATTTAGTAGGCTGGTTTGGATATTTACGTAGGTACAGTTCAAAAAACCCTTTCACACGTAATCTGACCCCGGATTCTGACACCACTAATTTTATATTTTGTCCGCGGTGCAACTACCGAATGTTGGTCAACGCAGGTTAGTGCTCAAAAAGTTTTAGCTGAGAAGATAACCTATCTGCGCCATTCCCAAATGGGCCATGTCTTGCAGCTATCACTAGCACTCAATTGCGCTTTTATGAAGAAAACAAAAGCAGAAAATACCACATTTCGTGATCTTTCGTTACGGGTAGTAATTGTTCAATTGTTACAATTTTAAAGACATATCAAGAGCAAAAATATTGTATCTCTTAAAATAGAAAGGATTTCCATGACTAGAAATCACAGATGGTAATCCGACAATCACAATAAACTTTTGCATTGATTCACCAGTTTTTTCATCGTTGCTAAAGAGCAAAAAGCTTCGATTGGTCCTAATAGTGTATAGAAGAAATTTGCATGACTTGCATAACTATTTTGGCTGAATCGTAATCGACAGATAAGCTAACAAGTAGATGGTAATGCGATATCCACAAGTGTTTACTTCTTTTACTACCTGGGGTATTTCTAGAAGATTCCTTTGATTCAACTGTCCTTTATTGTTTAACTATTGATATTCATCAGACTGTTATTTTTTCCGAAAGAGTCCAGAGACCACTTGCGGAAAAATAACGGTCAGATGAATATTCATAGGGTTAAATAACGATCTGTAACCACTTTTCTTAACTATAATGGACAGTTGAACAAAAGAAGCCCAATGGATAATGATGAAAAGAAAAAAAAGGGCTAGACCTTAATGCATGAATAGAATCGTTATAGTAAAACAAACAACCAAGTGTAGGTTGCATCATGGTCAAAGACGACT
This sequence comes from Ophioderma brevispina, assembly GCA_023653785.1. Taxonomy (NCBI): domain Eukaryota; kingdom Metazoa; phylum Echinodermata; class Ophiuroidea; order Amphilepidida; family Ophiodermatidae; genus Ophioderma; species Ophioderma brevispina. The sequence goes on from JAMKCH010005681.1 coordinate 49,018, forward strand.
CCGGCAACAAATACCTAATTGACTAACCTTTAGTACACCTTCTCTTCGCATTACCACCCTCACGCGTCCTGTGTCTTTATGCCTCATGAGTCTTACTTGCCCAGTACCTCGTTCCTTCCACTTGCTCTCCTGCGAGTCAAATGCGTACAGGTAACACCTATGTCTATAGAGTTCCTGTTCATTCTCGTGTCCTGTTTTAAGGTCAACCACCTTCAGCAAGTTCACTTTGAGATCTGATGTATCTGATGGGAGATGACACTTTGTCTTAACACTTTTGTTTTAACACTTTTGTCTTGTGCACTCCCATTGGTGCATAAGGAGGGGACTCATGGGGACTCAGTCCCAAATCACTTTGCAGTTTGATTTTTGTACTAAAAACCCCAGTCAGTGATGGGGTACATCAACACGACAGCATAACAGAAAAAAATGCAAATCGGTCGTATGGATTCAAAATGGTGGCCCAAAAACCAGTTTTTATGTTGCGCACCAAATTCTCCAGCCGAAAAATAAAAAAACACACTTTCCACAAAGGGTTTTTCCATACAACGTGGCTCATAATAGAACATAAATACATTGCGTTGCTGAAATAAAAAAAATCAAGTTACTCCAGTGAAAGGGACAAAACAAATTCTGAATAGCGAAACCAAAATTTAGGCTAATTAGCATAAAAACGCCATGCCCGATTATATTTTTTTCGCCAAAATATGCGCAACCATAGGCAATTATAAAATCTTGGGAAAAAATAATTTAGCATTAAAACATGACACGCGAAAAACAAAATCTTGGATCCACATTGACCCCCCCCCTTATACACTTACGTGTTAAGGGAGAAGAGACCTAAATTGTGTCTGAAATTTCAAAGCTCCTTATTACTATTAATTACCTTATTACAATTTCAAATGTTTTGATTTCATACCCTTACAATCAAGTTTTAAGTTAACTGTATGTCAATCAACTGAAATAATACAATGTATTACTTTTGTGAGTTTTGAAAATGCCACCTTTTGTCTTAATCTGCCCTCAGCAGGCAGCCGTGAAGCAACAACCATAGAAATATGATATACTACTCATGACTTTTACAAAGTTCCTACACGAGAAAGTAGAAGCGGTTGTTTTTTTTTTTTTTTTTTTGGGGGGGGAAAAAAAAAAAAAAAAAAAAGAGTTATTTTGTGTTTTGTTTAGATCGATCTCACGAAAAGTACCCTAACTTGACTTGCATCAACCAACAATAAAACTAATCGCTAAGTGTAGACACGTACATTGCGCTATTTCACTCTGAAAACATGTTTCCGTTGAACTAAAATGGGGGACCCCCGATAATAATTATTCTAAGTAAAACGTTCTTTTGTGACTAATTTGAGCTTTACAATTGAGAGGTTTAGATTTCTAGTCAATTACCTACGTAACTGTGCAAAAATCTCAAAAGGTTTTAAAATCGGGGGCGCTCTTCAAAAATGTGTTATTATTCAGGCGGTGGACGTAGATATACGACCTTCCTGCCCATTGCCAGAAAAAAAATTGACATGCGGAAAAGTTGTGCATTTTATGTTGTACTATCGAACACGTAGCAAAAAACAAACCAAAAACCACAAAACAAGTTGCAAAAAATTAAAAACAAACAAACAAACGAAACATACAAAACAAAATAAACAAATAAGTCAGTGCGTATTATAAATTTTGTTTTCACTGCCTTAGAAAGTGAAAGTTGACAAATTAGTAAGAATTTGTGCGAATTTCGTTTCATTAGAAGTTGTAATGAATCCAGAATTATAATATTTGGAGTGTTATCATTTTTCTGTATGCCTTGTGGAATCATATACTTTACTTTTACACTCATGAATGAATGTACATTTGTAAACAAATCATACCTCTTTTATAATTGTACACCAGCCTCAGTGACAGGATAGATTTGAGGCACTCCTCGTGATTTAGAATGGAAGAAAATTGATTTTCTGCAGGTAGCTCAAGTTTCTGTTGAATGTTTTCAGATTCTTGAAGGCTGTAATGTTTAATAAAGATAACATTCTTCTTTTAGACAGAAAAGATAACAAGACTGTATAGCAATGGATATGTATTTCAAACAATAGTATAGTCCCTGAAGAAGAAATACGTCATACTTCGTGGAAAAAATTGTTATTGAGCTGATTTTTTCACCAGACATGTAGAATACATCATATAACAACATATCCAAAATCCCCATGAATCCCCTTTGGGGAAAATTTTTATCCAAGATGGCCGCCAAAATAGCTGAAATTGCATATAATTAGCTATATCTTGGCTTCTCAAGTAGATGTGTTGATGACTTTAGTCTAAATCTAAATTATTCATGTTTTTCTTATGTTGAAATTCAAAATGGCCGCCATTACACATAATTTGCTTTATCTCAACTTCAGAACATGGAAAAAGAGGAATAAAGAAACAAACAAATAAATTATATCTAAATAAATATATATATAAGCGAATAATAAAAATGACTAAATAATTATAAATGAATAAATATAAATTAGTGAATAAATAGATATAAATAAATAAAGAGAAATTTTGTAAAAGGGACGGGTACAAAAGACGGAACCTGAATTATGTAATAAGAAGTCCTCTTGAGGGTTTTCACACTACAGTTTCCATTTCTGGTACTTGGTTGTAAAAATAGAAATATATATGGCCTATTGTTTCTATGACCATTTCTGGCAAGACGTACGTGTAGGGCTATAATTAATCATGCGTTTATGTGAACAGTATACGAAAACTGCATTATACTAAACTTTTAAGACCATTCTTTCGAATGAGTATTATATTGAGCGGCGTACTGGTTCTCATTGTTCAGTTTTGGGAAATTGCATTCTGATTAGTTCAAATAACATAACACCCAAGTCATTCTTTCGAATAGACTAAGATGAACTAAAATTACTACTATTTGGTAATTAGAACAATTCCTTGCTTTTAAACAACCCTCCTATATATGCGACAGTTTGACAGGATACTGCAAAGGAAAGTATATGTCAGTGAGAAAATAATTATATGTAATGACAGCAAGTTGGCAGCCATTTTGGTGGCCATTTTGGATTTTTGAGTTAAGGAAAACATCAATGATTTAGATTTAAACAAAAACTGAATTCTTTGAACCTCAAAGCATATTAAAAAACGTGAGATATAGCTAATTATATGAAATGGCGGCCATTTTGGATTTTGGCGTGAAGGAAGTCATCAGTGATTTAGATTTGTACATAATTGGATTCTTTGACCCCCAAAACATATTCCAAAACACTAAACTCATCAACATATACTTTAAAAGCTGAAATATGGCTAATTTGGCGGCCATCTTGGATACAAAATTTTCCCCAAGGGGGATTTATGGGGATTTTGGATATGTTGTTGCATGATGCATTCTGCTTATCTGGTGCAAAAATCAGCTCAATAAACAATTTTTTCCGGGTCGAAACCCCCAGGGACCACACTACAAATCGATTAAAACTTAAGAGGTTTATTCTTTATCGAGCGCAGATCTGCGCCAAAAGGTGACAAGTCTGGAAGCTCAAGTGCGTCACTTTCTCTCTTAATTCCTTAGACTTATTTGGAAGTCTAAGGAGACTGAAATTAGTGACAAACTCTTTAAGGCTTACTTAAAATAAGTCCTTTTGATTTGAAAATAAACCTTTAAATGAGTTAAAAACTGTTTATAAAATCATTTAAAGATTTATATTTGAATCTAAAGGAATTGTTTTTAAATCCCAAAAGGTTTTGTCACTAATTTCAGTCACCTTAGACTAAAAAATAAATCTAAGGAATTAAGAGAGACTTAGAGAGTTCGTCTAAACCTAAGATAATGACTCTATAAACCTAATATAAACCTGTAATTCTTATCCTGGGTTTGGAAGTCTGTTAACAGATAAGGTTTTTTGCTTTCAAAGTACAACCCAAACAAGGAATGTAGTACCATCAGAACAAACGATGGCACCAAGCAAGAGGAAGTCAAAATTTTTTGATGCTTCGGTGTTTGGATTGAAAGCTCTGAGAACGACATCAAAGTACGCAAACCTTCCGACTCGAAAGCATGGGACAAACAAACATTCTGTAACGAATTAATAGTAAACTAGTATATCATTAGAAAGAGCAGTTTCTGATTGTCTAAATTCAAAAAATTTTTTTGAATTATCTCATGCCAAACCCGAGGTATACTAATTTGAATAAAACCACCCATTTTCATGAATGCACACATCTGGGTAACTTGCATTAGTTTCTATAGACACCAAATCAATAATGCGTGAACAAGAAAGCCTCCATTGGTTTACAACTTTCATTGTCAAAATGAATTGGTGTGAATAGAAACTGATGCAAGCTATCCAGATGTGTGCAGTCAGGAAAATGGGTGATTTTATTCAAATGAGTACAACTTGGGTTTGGCATGTGCAAATTTAAAAATTCTTTTTTATATTAAGACCTTCAGAACTTGCTCTTTTCAGTGATATATTACTTTACAGGGAATTCCTTTTAGATTTTTTACTAAACCATGACAAAACTGAGTAAACTTCTTTTTGAATCAGCCTGTACATGTATACCGAGACTTTGGAATTACCGTTGAGTCGGTTCTTCTCTATGGACGTGAGGTATGGATAGTTTTGTCTAAAATTAGCAAAAGATCTAGATGTTTGCTATACAAGAATACTTCGCAAGACCTAAAAAAATCCATTGGAAACGGTACTGTTCCAAACAAAGATCTATGAACATCTCCAGATTCGTAGACTTTGGGCGGTTCAATAAAGGAGGTGCGGATACTAGACCAGGGTCCAAGATATTTCGAACGTGGAGTGAAGGAGTCTATCTAAATTAGGGCGAACCAACCTTCACTTAATAGAGACGGGGCCGACATAAGTTACCGAGAATCTACGACCCGATTTTGGTGTCACGTGTCCAAAAGGTCATGTACTCTGATATTGGGTCACTCTGCTGAAGAAGGTCTCGAAGTATCTCGACTGAAAATTGTGTAAACTCAGGTTTAGAATGTATATGTAGATTTAGAGGTCTTATCTGGAGATAAGATCTCTAAATCCGGGATAAGGTATGTGCAGTTAGATTTAAACCGCCTCATCCTTGGAGTCTTTATCTGGGGTAGACCCCGCTTCCACAGACGCAATTTGGAAAAATGGTACATTCTACCTACCAAACACGAATCCAATGAAAATTTGGAGTCAAAAGTTAAGCAGATCATTAAAACATAAGCTTTAACCTTTCTTCCCAAAACGACAGTTATCATGGCACACGTGGTAGTCAAAAAGCAGGCAGAAATTTGCAAACAAATATATAAAAGAACAAAAAGAAAGGACCGCCACTAAAGTTAATGGATTACACTCATTGTTCTAGATTTAAGCTTATTCGGATATGTCTTGTGCCATTTCAGCGTTAATGCACGATTTGGGTGTGTGCCTTTCCCTGCATTTTAAACCTCGCCTCCACTAACAAGCAAAATATAATAAATAAATAATAAATAAATAAATAAATAAATAAATAAATAAATAAAATAAAACCCTCATTTTGACACAGGATTGGGAGGTCTACATACTTAATTGGGCTCTAACAAGTCACATCATATTGTTCTGAATTTAAGCGGCACTGGCCACATTTTCACACAATATGAAATTTCTTCCAATTTGCTCTCAAAATGATAGTCTAGGCCATTGGCGACGTTAAATTATAAAATCGTTAGGTTACCCATAGGAAGCTGATTTGGTCTTAATCATTTCGGGTGGCGTTATTGTATATAAAAGGCCTTAACCATGCCAAAAATATCGATTTTGAAAAATCTTGAGGGCGCACTATTTTTTCACATGTGCCAGTGTTTCTTAAGGTTTGCCGCAATAAATGGTCATAGCATCAATAGAACAGTCTCACACACAGTGATATAAGCCCACAACGGTCACATCCGTAGGCTGCTGAATAAAAGCTCACCGGAGTGGTTTTATTAAATCGATCTGTTTACCCATAAAGGCACTGATTAGGGCTTAATCATTTCAGGTGAGGGCTTGTAAAAGTTTACAATCATGTAAACATATATATCAAGTTTGGAAAATCTTGGGGAAGAACTATTTTCCAACTGTGCCAGTGTCTTTTTCATTATCAGGAGCCAGAAGAGCAATAGTAAGTAGGAGAAATATCATTTGAAGTAATTTATTGGCATGAATCTCGGCACATATATAATGAAATATCCTAAACAACACGTACCAGATGGTTTTTCATGCAATTGGAGTATTCCCTTGCGAAAAAAATCCAGATTTATTCCGAAAAATGTACAAAAAACGTACAGCAATCATGGAAGCTACCATGTTTTTTCCCTGTGGTATATTCATAACGCCGCATGCAATACCGAAACAGAAGCAGCGAAAATATATCACGGGACTTCAGCAAGTTGCCCACAAGCCTCATTCTTGTGAACTTCCGTGGAGCACCACAAAGGATAGGAGCGAAGTGGGGTGTTTTACATATCATTTTGTGATTAACAAAGATTTTAGTGGCCTAAACAATAACAATCCATGAAAACGTGGACATTGAAAAGGGTCGCGTAATATTTATAGTTTTATCGGTCACACGGTAACCACTGATCTCTATGACAATGGATTGGCTACACAACAGGTATTGTATATAGATGAATGGGGCAACGGGCGGACATCTTGGTTCCGAACAAATGCATTACAGAGGACACCTGTTTAACAGAAGTTGTATCCCGGTTGCACGTTTTAGAGACATGCCATCCCATACGCGCAAATAGAATGAGCTCACTGAATTGGCTGATTCTGTAGTATGTTATATCCACATTTCAATGGGAAAAATTTGTTTTAATGACCGCGCTCTTAACCACGCTGGGCTCTTTTTGGACGACAAATATGGCCGTCAGTGCTCAATTACGAAGCCCGGTTTCCAATCCATTGTATAGAGATCAGTGTTCGAAACCCACTATGCGCGGTTCAGCAATCTATCAGAGTATATCACCATGTTGAAGAGACTTTTTCGGCTTAAACAACTGCCAAAGGTGAGGAAGTTTCGGAGCGGATCTCCCAGGAAAAGATCAAACCTGGCATACTCTAATTGAATCCACTGATACGACCCATAACAGCAGGAAAGCATGGTCTACCATCCGGAAAGCTTCGAGGGGATCCAACAAGAAACCTCACAGCAGCCAAATGTCACACCCAACCAAGTTGCCCACCAACTGCTTTAATGGCAAGTGCCAGCAAGAAACCCAGAAGATCAAACTAGATCATAAGAGGTACTCGTGGTGACCCTGGTTGCACTCGCCCCTTCAACATGGACGAATTGGAATCCGGTATTGCTAAACTTCAACCAGGAAAAGCATAGGCCTATACAAATCTCTAAACTGAGCAGCTTAAAAACCTCGGCAGTAGCAAAGGAATGGCTTCCTGAGCTTACAATTGACGCCTTATTTCCCACAGGTTCCCAAAGATCTGGAGGAAAGCACATGTTATGCACTCCTAAAGCGGGGAAAGATCCATTCCAATTACCACGAGCTACAGAACTAATCACTCCTCAGCCATCTACACGCTCTTTGAAGTCTCCTGCTCAATCGTTTTGCACCTGTGATAGACGACACACCTATACCAGAACAAGGTCCGGCCAGGCAAATCAACCAACAAAGCCAAGTACTCAACCAATCAACACATTGGGAGGGTTTCGAGAGACGGTATGGTAACCGGAGCGGTGTTCGTCGGCAGCGTACGACACTGTTAATCACAGATGCATACTCCATAAGATTCTGGAAATTACCAAGGTCATTCGCTTGACCGAGCTTATCCCGAGATGTGCTGGCAACAAGATTGTTCTTTGCTCAGCTAGAGAGAAGAAGAGCGATGGCGTAGGCTCAAGAATGGACTGCCACAAGGGAGTGTGCTTGCACCTTCTCCTGATTCAAACATCTATACCAACGACCAACCTAGGAGGGTAGGAACCTGTCGTTTTCTTTATGCAGACGATCTTGGAAGTAGTGCACAAGATGCCGACTTCAAGTTGTTGAAGACGAGAAACTCCAAAGCTTTGGATAACTCACTCCTTATTATGAGGAAAACCACCTAAGTGCAAAAATCCATCCAAGACAACGGTGTGTGCTTTCCATCTTAGCAACCGTGAAGCCAAACGTCAGCACTAAAGTGTTACCTGGTCTGGAACACCCATGGAGCACTGTGAGAACAGTCTACCTATAGAGTTACCTTGGACCGCCTCTCTCTTATAAGACTACATCGAGAAGATGAGAGTAAAGTATGTTCACACATAACATCTTGAAACAAACTCACTGGAACCAGGAGGGGTGTCGCCAAGGGAAATACCCTAAGATAGACGGCACTTGCCCTGTGCTGCTCATGTGCAGAGTATGCCTGCCATGTATGGGAAAATACCCATGCCAAGAAGCTGACTTCAGCGTTTAAATGCCTCCTGCGGCTCATCACAGGATGCCTCGCCAACACCAAACGGACAAACTTATACATCTAGCAGGAATTGCTCCACCAAACATCTCCGTCGTAGCGTAGCGAGCATGTAAGAGCGTAGCTGCCAGTTCTAATGTGAAGCCCCCTATGTCGGGACAGATACCTGCTGCCAAACCGCCTTAAATCCAGAGAGTTTTAAGCAATGTCAACCTTTTGAATCAGTCTCTAAGGAGGTTCAAGTGGTGGGAAAGACAACATGGATTGTCGGCAAAACGAATATTAGCGTGAATAATAAACATGGCGGCTCGTTAAACGTTCTACTGCTCGAAAGTATTAAGCAGAAAATGGTGTTTTCTTCGCAAGGATAACATCCAATGACATGAAACCATCTGGTACGTTCATATTTAGGGGGATATTTCATCATATATGTGCCGATAGATTCAATTACCAAAAATAAAATCCTTTAAGTCTTATAATTCTGTGGATAATTTTGAAATATCAAATCACAATGGCCCTAGAAAACAATGTGATCTTGAACCATACTTATTGGAAGCAGACGTGGCGGCCACAGCTTTTACAATGTAGCAACGTACCCCTAATGAAACAAATAGATCACACAAAACAACAAAAAAAAATTACCAATGCAAACTATAAAACAGATTGGGGTTTGATGTGGCGGTCACTGGTGTTTCCTGGCCTATATACGACCTTCCTCCTCGCCGTATTATGAAAAAGCAATGAGAACGAAAAAAATATTGCTTGATATTACAAAATCTGCATTTTGGCCAGGACTCTGCCTGTTTACGAGTTAACTGGTGGATTTCTTGGCCGCCAACCGCCTATTTTCCTTAATCTCGTTATTAAGTTTTATATTTCCTGTTACATAGAACTAAAGACCTCCAAAAAAGTAACGCAGCCTGTCTAAATACCCCCCATAAGTTCGTTTTCTTCCGTAAAATTTGATACACGTCTTCCTCCATTGCGGATCAATATTGCCCAACACAATACTCATTATAAAAATCTTCCCTGTTAAAAGTTGCAATAAAGGGATAGACATTTGTTGACCATTCAGTTTGAAGGCCCATTCTTTCCCGTTTTTTTTTTAAACGGATCTTTCCATACTTGGGGGTGAATATGTGGCCCGATCCAATGTCTGATTCAATCAAGCACTAAAATTAATAGGAGAGCTTTCCATTTGTAAATTTACAAAATTTCAGTGGGCAGATGTGCCTCAGATGACGGAAAGATCATTCTTGAAAGATTGAGTGTGTGAAGAGTGTGGTCACTTTCCTAATGCATGTTCGTATTGTCACCTTGATATAATTGTCTTCAGTGAGGGGCACTGCAACTTGAAAATGTGACACATTTTGGTAAAATGGACATTGTGTTGACGATATGTCACAATAGAGCAAGAAAGGTGTCAAACTGTGAGAAAAAAAAAACAGACTATTGATATCCTTTTATGTTTTCGTGCATGACCAATGGTTTGTAACTTATGGGTATTATTTAAGCTTATTTAGACATGCTGGTTACTTTTGGGTGTCTTTATATTCCAAAAGTACATACCAAAAGAAACGTGATTTGATTTTTCTCTTCGAGGGCCTGTTGAATTTTTTCGTTGACAGAAACCATCTTCGCTGATGCCGCCTTGCTTCTTGTATATGTTGTATCTATAGACAGTACCTTGTCCTGCTTCAAGTTGGGCAACCTGAATTTGGCAGGTTGATCTTCGTTCCTTCAGAAGCTTTAGAGCAGTTGAAACTCTTGCGAAATATCATCCATTATTGGTGCGGATTGTTTCTGAAATTAAAACACGATGAGGGTTAGACACACACTATGGCTGATATTCTGAACGAGAGTCTTAACTTTAGACCATGGTTTAAACCAGGGGTATTAGTCATTACAGAGTGGACCTTTTTCCTTTTCAAAAAATTAAATTGATCTAAAATCTCTACAAGAGAAAACAAATAGAAGCGACTGGTATTGCCAAGTAATTGTTATCAATATGCCTAAAACATAAAGAAATTTATTGACCAAGTACCCGGAAGGCTCAAAATTAACAAAGAGTAAGTTACTATTTTCAAAGCAATGTTCGTGGGATTAATCTTAATGCTATGTTGCCTGCTCAAGTGGGTCAGGAAAACTCCCCTGTCCAAAGTGTTGAGGCGGAATGATAAAGGTTATGGAAAAATTGGCAACTTGTTTCTTTAATCTTGTAATCTTGTTTGATCTTGTTTCTTTCACATTTAAAACTCTCACAGAGGAAATAATTTACAACAATATACCACAAAAGTACAAACTAAAATCACTATATGACCGAATGTCCACACACTGGCGACCAGAAATATGTTTTAGAAATCTCAAAATTTTAGAAAATTCTTCTTCTTAGCGTGTCCACATGTCATAAGTAATGGCTTGTGGTGGTGTCAGGATTTATTCAACTGAGTAAGCTGATTCGGGCCGCGTGTATCCACGATACGGACGCTCCTAACATGGCCCACTTTTTTTTGAGACTGGGGGCTGATGGGGAACAGTCAGGGGTTTACACCCTACTCTTATTCGACACTGACTGCGATGTACATGTACAGTTGTGACTCTCTGTACACGTGACCGACGGCTTAACGTCCCCACCGAAGGGGGGGGGGTCGGGCGGGGCGCTCTTCAAAAAAACGTGCTAATATTGCTTTATTATATAATTTCATTTATGTGTAAATGGAAAAATAAAGTAAAACTAAAACATGTTTCGATTTCAAACATGTTTAGAGGTGATTAAACGTGTGGACAAAAAGTATTTAGAGAGCCGCCTATTTCCAAATTATTATAGTGCAAATAGTGTCAATTAAGGTTGTTGAATTTGTAATGTTCATGTTTATACAGTAAACGAAATTCGGCCTTATAATAGCTATGAGATCCAGCTAAACCACGCACAGATTTTTTAAAGGACCGGAGCATAAGTTTTCAGATCACGTTTACGATCAAAAACGCCATAGGTTACCCCACACCCACAAACTCACTTATACACAGTAGTCTATGGGAAAAATTGCAAATTAAAAAAAAAAAATTTCTATCAAATTTAAAACTATCACAGAGGAAATACAACAAGTCACACCAAAGTACAAGCTAAAATCACCAAATAACCAAATTTTGAACATATGATGACAAGAATCTTTTTTTAGTCACGAATCACCAAACTCGTCCGACGTCAGACCGGCAACACAAGATTCTCTATAGTCGCCAAAGCTAGTAATTTGCAAATCGATGCGGAGTAAATTGCCTCAAATTCACTGTCCAAATGTCACTTAGTTTGAGAAAACATACCAATCATGAAATTCCATCACTTTCTTAATATGACTAGTGCATTTTCAGACATTTTAAAGCACTTTTCCAGATGTCATGCAAGAAAGTAGTCCACCCAAGATACCGTCATCAGGTGTAGGTAATTTTGTGATTTAGGCTGGATTCATAGCTGAGACAGTAAGAGCGATTATTTTGTTAACAGAATTCGCGGACGATATGATCGATCGAATTCCTTTTCTTCTATTGCATAAGATCTAAAGCTTCGATTTCTGTTAACGGATTTCATTAGCAAGTATGCGAGCTTTGCATCATATCATAATCTCTGTTTGTATCTCTGGTCTCTCTCTCTCTTTCTCTCTCATTCAACTTTCTCTGTCGCCATCTCTGGCCTCCTCTTGTTGTCGGTCTGTCTCCATTGTCTCTCCCTCCTTCTGTCTCTTTCCTCTACTTCTCCACCCCTCTCTCTCTCTCTCTCTTAGTGACATAACATAAAGATATGGAAAACTTACTCTGTAAGAGTCCTGTCTTTGCTCTAATTTCTCAATAAAGTTATCATACTGCTTTCTCTTCACTTGAAGTTTGCTCTCCCGTTGGATGATATCAGTCTGTATTATTGTGGAACATAATTATACATGTAATAATTATCCATTATCTGTTTGTAGTTGAGCAATGATACTTAGATATACGTGATTCATACAACAATAAAAATTTGTTCAGAACATATTGGCACAATAATTACATTTTATAATTAAAATAGTAATGTCGATGGAACCGTACGGTGTCCGTACCTATCAGATAATTCACCAGATGTTTAAGAATGCCCTATGAAGTTAAACGTGCAACACTCCTTATACAAGAAACACGAAAATAAGTTACTTATTGATGGTAAATATGTTAAATGATATGCTTTTACGTGGTATTTAGGTGACAATTTCTGCATAGAGATGTGACAAAATTGCCAAAAACAACATACCCGAAATAGATGAACTGTTCCATCCAAAATAGGGTCCGCAAGAATTACACACTATTTGTAACATCATTGATGGCATGACTAGGTGTGCCTACTATCACACTTACTGAGTAATCCTATTCATGTATTCAAATAATAATTAATAATTTTAATAAATGAACCTGACGAGGCAGGGGAAACACATAAAGTGTCAGTTACCAATTATAGGTACAGTGAGAAATTTTCAGGATCATATTGCGTCATGTATTGATTTCATTCAGGAAAATTACACATTTCATAATCAAGCAAATGTATGTCTAAAGAAAGATCAGAGGGCCTCTTTCTATCAATATCCTGATCATATACCCAATGTCACAGTTTACTGAAGCAAAAGCATTGTTGTCCAGTAGGAGAAATGCTCTGGGACCAAAGTTAGCGTGATTATTGCATTATTATAGCATTAGATTATATGAGCGGAGCTGTTCATTATTTTGAGTGCTGATCATAATAGCAGTATCGATTTATTCCGTAAAGGTTATCAAGGATTAATCTGGAACGATCGTCACAACATAGGAGCATTATTTATTAGTGGTCAAAATGACATGCTAGTTTTGTTTTTAGCTTTACATCAGTGCAAAAATCAGGGCTTTCAATATTTTAGGAGCTTTTAGGGACAACTGATATGTGAAATCTCTCGTTGCACCGTTAAGTAGCTTTAAGTGATGACGCCTCAATCGTAACCACCAACGCCATGACTTCCTGGGTTGCGTTCGAAGCCAAGTCGTATTCGACCAGCGACCCCCAAGCGAATTCATGACTTGATTCAAAACTGGGTAAGACTAGAATACCCTAGGGTTGGTGTTAGGGCTTATTTAGAGTGATAGATCCTTATTACCACTAGTATGACCTTTCGCGCCCTTATTATCAGTTCTGAGATCACATTGGTAGTAACAATCTTTACATTTGATGCAAAGCATTTGATGTATTCTGCATGGGGCTAAGATCTGCTAAGCCAGAACAAATTTGCCTTTCCGGGGGTGCTACTCCTCGCAAAAGCCACGTAACCCGGGTATAAGCCTATACCTTTACCTCACGTACGACTACTGCTATTAGACATGTCTATTCTCTTTTCGAAATGTCCTTAGAGCGATTAAAAGCTACCCTTACAGGCTCGCCTTTTATAGGCCTACTAACCTAGGGAAAAACGCTCTCGGAGAAAATTTAGTACAGGGTGAGTCAAAAAGACTGTAACTCGTTTTGTTTGTTGAATTTTTCACAAAGCGGTGAAAATCTACCAAGATATCGACTATCCCATATAAAGCTTTTACGTTCTTTCAGACTACTAGAGAAATTTTGAATTTTGATTTTTAACACTTTGCATTGCGAAGTTATGCTAACTAAAGATAGGTACCCATTTTTTTTCACTAGTCCAGGAATCACTGTTGTGGAATTTGGCCAAAGAGGCTTTGGATTGGAGAGTCTCAACAAGTTACATCAGTGAAATTCTTTGCTTGATTGGATACCTTTTTGGTGTGAAAACCTTCACCATGAAACATGTCAAACTATTTCATTATCTGAATCAATACCAAATTATGGAAATCTTACACCCATATTTGAAAGATTCTTCAATAAATGTTCTCCAAATTGTTCACAGATCTTTTCGCGGAAAGTGAATGCCAAGAGTGGGCAATCCTGTGAATACAGCGGTTTGGCCCCCCACATTCACACCGACTCAAAGACCCTGATTGGGGGGGGGGGGCAGAAGTAGACGATATAAGGAAGCCGCCACGTTATTATTTACGCTATCCTTTTGCCACACCAAGCCCATGTTTAGTCTTTCCACCAATTGGAAGATGATCGGTGGTTAGTTCAAGTTCTGGCCGGTATGAAAGACTATCGCGTTTACTTTTTTAACATTGGAATTAAAAACACAGCATTAATTAACGTTTTCCTTTAAAATATATTAAATTATTCAAAAAATTGGCATTACTTTGTGCCTAATTTTTAAAATGAGCTGGGATTCTTGAGAAATCTAGTTTTTAAAATAAAATTAGGAAAATCTACATCATACAAAGAGCGCTACTCGGTACATTGAAAAGTACTAGATGCTGAACCTCGCATAGTGGGTTTCGAATAAACAACTGATCTCTATACAATTAATTGGAAACCTGGGCTTCGAATTGAAGCACTGATGGCCATGTTTGGTCATCCAAAAAGAGCCCAAACAAATGGTTAAGAGCCGGTCATTTAATCTATACAAAATTGTTCCCATTGACTGCGATAAGCGACATAACAGACTACAAAATCAAGCCAAATTCAGTGAGCTCATTGTATTTGCGCGTATGGATGGCATGTATCTCTAAAACCGTGCCCCGGGATAACACTCTGTTAAACAGGTGTCTCTGGAATGGTAGTGGTGTTCGGTAGACAAGATGCCCGCTCGTTGCTCATTCATCTCATATACATTACTGTTTTGTAGCCCATCCATTGTATAAGTTATCAGTGGGTTGCAATGCTACTGCATAAAACTAAATATACCGACCCCTTTTCAAATGTCCACGTTTTCATGGATCTGTTAGTGTTTAGCCAACTAAAACCTTGTATCACAAAATGATATCGAAAACACCCCTCTTAACATTTGTCCATAGCACTGAGGTTTACAAAGTGTATTTTCTTGCAAAAAAATCCTAAACGAACTCGCTCCTATCCTTTGGGTGCTCAACGAAGTTCAAAAGGAGAGGCTTGTGGCAAACTTGCACGTGATATATGCCGTATGTGATATTTTTCGCTGGCTTCTGTTCCGGTATTGCAGCGGTGTGAATATACCACCCGGATAAACATGGTTAAGCTTCCATGATCGCTGTACAGTTGTGTATATGGTCGGAATAAATCTGGATTTTTCGCAAGGAATACTCCAATGGCCATGAAAACTATCTGGTACGTTTTTTTATTTAGGATATTTCATTATAATTGTGCCGATAATTATACAATAAATCGCTTTAAGCTAGCTTATTTCCTTGGAAATGGGGGAGGGGAAGGGTACAATGCGTCCCCTTCCCCCTGCTCCTGTTACGCTACTTTAATTGAACTATTGTAAGAATATTCTCAACATTTGTTATTGATTAGGTAAACTAAGGGTTACTTAGAACAAAATACAAAAGTTATTGAGCATTAGAGGAACAGTAAATCAATGGCTTTTTGGTTGCTGTGGACGCGAAGAATTGTACAACCGTGGTCCAATATGGTTTTGGCGGCTTTCGTTAATTACCATATTTGCAATATGCGAAAAAGGAAACTTAGCATTTTTTACCAATGGACGTGGAATAATGAGCTATTGTTTCCAAGTATAGCATGTTTAAACAACTCTTTAAAAATAAAAAATTTGAAATATTTTTCTGAAATCGAGAGTGTCAAGCTTTTTGACTAACCCTGGAGACATACCTTTTCGTTCTTTACAGATGTTTTGAAATATCGCAAACTGTGTTCGTGATGACCCCCAATACGATCACAAAGGTAACAATGGGAAGTCACAAGGAATGCAGTACATGTCCAGGTTTTACCATTGTGATCCGAGCAAGTAGTGATCATCTTCTTCTCCGCTGCTTGTTCAGGAGATTCGACAGTGTGTTCGCTTTCGAGTTCCCATCATCGGATTGAAATGCTTGAAAGCATTGAATCGCAATATGACGCTCCACACTGGTAACATGTTTTGGTAGCTTGATTTTTATTTGACCCTCGACAGATCGCATAAATAAGTGGGTCGTGGTGACTATTTCGCTGGGTTGTCAGCTACTTCTTTGTATTTTTCCACAGTATTAGCAAGTTCCACATTGCAAAAGAACAGTAATTCACCCTCACAACTTCAGCATTTGCGACCAAGGTTGGACACGTAATTGTCGTTACCGGGATTTGGTTGTGACGACAGGATTTCGCTAAGACATGATTGGCAAAAACTGTGTTGACATGGAGAGACACGCGGCTTTTGTAAAAATCAAGACAGAGTGCACAGTGCAGATCGGTTTCTAGTCCAGACGCCATTTTACCTATCGCCTGCAAAGGAAGTTCAATTTAGATTGGCAAACATCCGGATTATATGACCTTTGATACTCGTATGTGATAGCTGTACATTTCGTGATATTTTACTGAGCATATATGGGAATTCCCCTGGCTTTGAAATCGTAATCCCGTATATAGCGCCACGGCCGACGTTATCATCCTGCGAGGTTTGGGGGAGGTTTGGGGAAGGGTCCAATTTTACTGTAGATGGTCCGTGCAATAATGTTCAGTACGAGGAGGGAGAATGTGAGAGGAGGGAGGGAAGCGTTTAATGTGGGCACATCAAGGAGGGTGTGTTCTTGGTTTAAGCATTTCGTAGCAAGCCATGGATTGTTTCTCCTTGCATACGAGATGTTTAACCATCTACGCATGGTAAACTAATGTGAAACTAGAAAAAGAAAATAACTATAGGCCAACCATTATCTGCGGTATGCCCATTGGCAGCCATTGGTTGGAGGAGGGTGGGGTGGAGGAGAGGGAGGGTGGTTATATAGGTGAAACACACTCAGCTTCGGACTTCATGTGGTCTGAACCCAAGTCTTTTCACCCCCATTTGTGCAGATGATTCCAAAAAGATTATATAAGCACTTTGTCAATTCATTGTTATGATTCTAACTAATTTTTTTAAATTATTATACTAATTATTATTCAAATTTGTTTTTTAATTATTAGAAATTACAGTAGTATTTATTATTATTATAATGATAATGATAATACTTATTATTGTTATTATCGGTAATTTTGGTATTGTAATTTGTGTGGGGTAGATGGTTGCCAAAACAGGCAGGTGCATTATATAATCCGAGCATTTCAGTTTTATTAGTGCCATGATATTTTATAAGTATATTTATATTTAAATTCCATTCTTGGAGTATCAATATTATTCTAAGTATGATTTGTATATTATAATTACGAAGTGTATTAAAGGATTATGGTTTATTTGTATGAAGAGAAAGTATAGTTTCAGTAGTGTATAACACAGTATTTAAATATTGGTTAGTATTTTTATTATTTTGGTGTAGATGGCTTCCAAAACAGTCATTATATCATCCTATCCATTCATTTTTTATTATTTAACATTATTATTAAAAATCTATATATTACTACCGGTGGTCTGTCTGTATGTCTGTCTGACCGCGTCTATTTCTCGGACCGAGGTTCGCGTTCCTGAACTTGTGGGTGAGGGCCCCTTGACGACAAAAAGACCGAGTTTGCATTGGTTATTGGATCAAAGGTAATCAGGGGTCATTCACGTTAACGGAGGGTCAAATGGGGTAAACGTTGGTTTATTGACATGAAACTTTGAAAGGTAGGGTCGATGGTTGATGCCAAAAGGTTTAAAGTCATGACAAGCGTCTTCGAGGGCAAAGGAGGTCAAATGGGGTAAACATGTTGTAGGGACAGGAAAACTGGAGGGTGGGGTGATTGTGAGGGCCAAAATCGTAAAGTCACGGGACAAATCATCAGGGGTCATTAAAGGTCAAAGGAACCGCATAACCCGGCAGTGAGGTTAAATAGAATCATTACTGGGTGGGCCAACGTAAATTAATGAACCAAATAAGTATGGAAAAATAATTTTTAATGGGTGGGCAAACTTTTTTATTTTCCAGAAGAAATTCTCTCAACAATTGCTATTTCTAAAAACAAAACAACACGAAAAGCTTCTAGGGTCAACCAATAAAGTCTTTTATTTTAAACTTTTAAGTATATATACCTCCATCTGTTACAAGATTACGGGCATGTATACCTACATAAGAGACAGGAGGACATTTCCTGAAAAATCACTCCATTTTTTTTTCCAAACTTTTGGTTACATATTTCGCAATGCTTACATTTATTCCATTACCAACGAGTGAATAAGCCCAAAACTACGTTTTTATGTATAAAAAATTAAAATGCTTCTTTATGGGGCTGATAGACAGACATCAAGTCCAAAATAATGTTTTGTTTCTTTTCTGTTGGTTTGTCACTAAACCTTTTTCAAACGTTCTTGGTAGTGTTTTAAATTTAGAGAAATTTCTTCTTCTTAAGGTCAATTACATACACATAGTGTGTGGGATGGTCCGCAAAAGAGTTCTCCACTGGAGGCGGGCGGCTGCCATTCTAGTAGGCACCAACGATGTTTGTTCCTGTGCACTTCTTGATGTCTATCCAAACCAACTGCTGCAGGCCTACCCCTTCTCTCTTCCTTCGACAAGCCCTGTGAATGACTCTTTCTCCAGGCACTCGTGTCTTGTGACATGGCCAAAATACTCTAGTTTTCTTGCTATGACGTCAGAAAGCAGGGTCTTCTCAAACCCAATCTGTTCAGGAACCCATGCGTGGTTTTATGCGGCTGTCCCAAGGAAGGAACTCTCAGCAGCTCTCCTGGTAGCACCAAAGCTAAAAGGAATCAATGGTCTTTCTGTCCCTTTTCTTCAGTGTCCATGACTCACAACCATATTTGCAACAGCAAAAGCTGTTGGACTTAAGAAGTCGAACCTTCAGTGCTATTGGAACCTTGCTCCTCCAGATTTTTGACATACTTTGAAATAATTTCCTCTAGGAGAAAATAAAAAATTAAAAAAAAAAAAAAAAAAAAAACTCCTTGTGTCCCTTTTAAAGGTCCCAGGCAATGAGATGATAATAAACCTACTCAAATCGTTGTGGGAATTCCATTGCAATAACAGGGCACAGAAAAAAAGGAAAACACTACCAGTGAACATCATGGTGAAATATGATTATACCAGTCAGTGTATCATGAACAGATTCACACCAGGCACCTGGAATTTCTATTACTCTCTGATAAATCAATGATACACAAATGATGTATCACCAACCCAACTATTGTATGCTTTCTGGTCCCGCTTGTAGACTTGACACAACTTAACCACATCAATTCTATTGGATTTCTTTACTGTTTATTAAAGGGATTTGCGATATATGGTAGTAGTACTGAGTGCATAACTAAGAGTATCAATGCGCTATGAAATCACAATACAAAAGCTTATTGTGATTGTCGGATTACCATCTGCTGGTTTTAGAGTAATACAAGGATATCGATAAACGAATCAGCAAGATAGTGATTGAAAAGTCATGGAAATCTTCAGGTGACCTCAAATACAAAAGCCTTATGGTGATTGTCGGCTTACCATCTTCTGTTTAAGATACTACATTTATATCGTCAACGAATTTCAGCTCGCTAGTGATCAAAGCATGGAAAGTCTCAAAAAGACAATTGAAAAATTGTTGCTTTTACTTATACTGGTAACAATTGCTCCCCATAACGACAATCACTGAATCGTATTTAAAAATAAAAATGAGGGAGAAAGCGTAGGCAAAAAGAGAAGGGAATTTCGGCCTTTGTTTTCTTTATATAATGCAATCGGTGCTCGTGATAGCAGTTAAGGATAGCCTATTAAGAATGATAGATAGGCTATCGTCTTAGCTAAAACTTCTTAAACCATAACCTGCGGTCACCATTCGGTAGTCCACCTCGAATAACTCTGTATCAAGATCTTTAATTTCGTGGTGTCAGCATCGGGGTCAGCTATACGTGAAAAAGGTTATTTGAACTGTATATACTAAATATCCAAAAAAAACCTGCTTACTAAATAACCATTAGAAACGGCTTAACCAGCCACTAGGATAATCTTCTCAACAGATGGGGCCATTTATAAATCAGATCAGGCTTTCCTCAACAATAAGATTATCTCTCCAGAAGAGTAAACCTATTATCGACTATAGACATTGGTGTTAGACTCCTGCACAAGTGAACGTAACAGCACAATTGGTGTTTTAATTAAGAAAAAAACCTAACGCTGCTTCAAGATATTAAAAAAACCGAAATATACACTCTCAATTTTACTCAATAATTATATAAGATCTATATTCGTTCTTGCCACGACGTATATGCAAGATAAAGAATTCAAAACACACCGTTATTAAAAATAATGGAGTTTTGGTAAGGTCTGGCTTGCCTGTTGGACTCCGACCTAGCGGCTCGCCTAAAGGCTCGCCGCTAGTCGGAGTCTAACAGGCTCACCAGACCTTATCAAAACACCATTATTTTTAATAACGGTGTGCTCCTCATCCTTTATCTATTACGTAGAGGTCAGTGTTTGTAGCTAATGAAGGACAAAAATATATCTGCATCACTTACAGGCTACATAACAAAGGGTAGCTATGCAGCATATTCCTGTTTCTTCATTTGAGTAATACATGCTCATTGAAATGAAGGCATGCTCTAAGCTTTATTTTTTCCAGGTAGCATGCCCTTGAAATTTCTCATATTTTTCTTTTTTTTCTTAATACACCTGTAATTTGGGGTTAAGAAACACCTTGCAAACATGATAAAGTAGTTTAAACGCAAGTGTGAGAATTTGGCCACCACTCATACTCCTGGAGCATAGGTTGTGACAACCGTTCCAGAGCGGAGCTATTCATTAATGAGTGCTGACCACAATAGCAGTAGCGATTTATTCCGTAAATGTTATCAAGGATTAGAATTGTTGCCAATTTGGCACACCAATCCTCGGTGGTCTTGTGGTTAGCTAGTTGACCTCATGATACAGTGGTCTCGGGTTCGAATCTCTTCTTCTGTTAAAGGGATAAGCAAAAATTTAGTAATCTGAAACATTGAATAAATTATAAAATCTATATGTATTTTTATCTTTGTTACTGGCATGGATATGCTCACATAACCTGCATGTGGTTGGCTTGAATCCATATAATAAGGAAACAAGACAGTACATTTATCTGATTCTGGAATTTCTATGGGTGCGTAGGCCTATATAAATTCCGACGAAATCAAAAAAGCATTTCCCTGCAAAAGTACCAGATTTTAAAGCGCGATATTGTGCATCATGACCTATATAGTTTGACCTCAAACGCCAACATTATTCTTCTCTGGTGTGTGCCCCAAACATTAGGGTAGTGTAATGGAATTGTACACACTCGCATTATTGCTGTTTATCTCTTTAGGTCAACATTAAATACTGGTGTATAGTCCGTCGTACTTATAGTCCGTCTACAACGGTAAAGAATACGGCGGTCCGGAAAGTGTGTAGTCTATGTCACAGACTGCGAAAGATATTATCTAAATTAGTACTGCGCGAGAGATTAACGTTATCAGTCCGTCATAGCGAATGCATGCAAATGAAACTAAATCTCAAATATCTCCGGAAAACGAAGGGGTTCTATGGAGATTTTTTTGCATCAGAAGAGGGTTCCGTTACTATGTTTTGTTTTGAATATGTATCGTAATTGGGTCTGAACCTAAAGAATCTAGCGAGAAAATTGAACGTTTTTGTCGGAAAAGTGAACACGCAATCGCTACGGGCCGCATCCCTTTTTCCCACAATGCCTTTCGGTATTATTCCAGTCTTGAGAATTTTCAAACGCTGGTTTCAATTTATGCCAACTTTTTTTTTTCAATTTTAGAAACAGGATATACGTATTTTACCGGACCGCCGTAGGTAAAGAATAGGGCACTCAAATCAGTTTACTCTTCACGCAACATTAGTTTCACGCTTTATTCCGTTATGGCGTCTATATGAAGCCCGGACTATAGTTGTTTTCACACCGGTGTGAACTTATTATAGTCCGCCGGGAGCCACAGTCCTGGGCGCCATAGACAACGGGAATAAAGGCGTGAAACTAATGGTGCGTGAAAAGTCAAACTTAATCGAGGCCCTATTCTTTACCGTTGTTCCGGACTGTGAGTACAGTGCGGACTATAATTACTTCTACACCTGAAACCATTTTGGAAAAAGTTGCATGGAAAAGTTATGTTTAAATTAAAAATCATAAAATTATATCGTAAGAACTTTATGTGATTAAATACATTTCAAAGTCTCTACGTAATTTGAGGTCAAATTGAAAATTTTTTACCGGTCTTGATAGGCCATGGGATCAAATAGAGAAGAGCTTGAAAAAGGAATTTTGTCACGTATATCGGTGAAGTAACTGATTTCAACCCCTGCAATCTATGGTGTATTTTAGTTCAAAAGTTTGGCATTTGTTTGAAAAGGAATAAGTGTCATCAACAATTTCTTTTCCATGATACCATGACCATAGGTGTATACCATGCTCCTTGACTCGAGAAAATAATGCACGTTTGATATCCAGGAAATCCGCTCGGTATGCAGAAAAAAAAACACAGATTCCCTTTTTATTAGATAGTACTAGAGCCATTGTTATATCCATGCAGTTGAAAAGTTTCCAGGCGCTATCACCACCCGATTAAGATTGAGCGATTTTTCATGACGCAAAGCGCAAGATACCTGCATCCTCGTTCACGAATAAATAACATTGGCTTGTACTGTGTTTCAATTGACCCTGCCTTAATTTTTACCATTGATTCGAAAAAGAACAAAGCTGAACAAAAGTCATGAAGGGAGAAGGTTTTTGGCATACTATGACTAAACATCCTGTTTGCAGAAAACCAAAACCAGAAACTTGAGGTCACTGGATCCCCTTCTTTTGCTTTCCTTCTAAAAACTGGGTGTTAAATTGAATGGGAATGAGGTCCAGCCATCACTTATTTATCTTGGTTCTGCACAAAGATGTTAGGACACAGCTTACCAAGCAAAATTTCTTTCATGACTTTTGTTCAGCTTCGTTCCTTTTTTGAATAAATGACGAAAAATACGGTCAAAGTTATTGAACTCACAGTAGAACCTCAAAGTTTATTTTATTCGTGAACGAGGACAGTTCAATTTAAACTGGGTGGGGATAACACCTGAAATCTGTTCAGCTGCATGAACAGTAACAATAGCCTAATAGTTTCAAATATCGGATGGATTTACTTATCAATAACGCCATTATTTGCTTGAGTCAGTGTATCATAGTGTATGTCCCTTGATCACTGATATTCAGAAAAGAAATTGAGATGGCATTTTATCCATTTTCATGAAAATGTGCAACCTTTACGATTGACAAACCCAATAAATGTGAATTATAATATAAACGTCTTATCATGTTTCTCACTTGTTATCCCAAAGAACAATTTGAAAGCAGTAAACTTTATTTATCTAACCTTTCTTTATTTAATGTAATTAGCTTCACTGTCCAGCACTGCTTTCTAAGCAGTCCAAAATTATACGGAAAAATAACAAAATAAAATTTACAAAATTACAAATATTTACATGTAAAAGAAATTTGATGAAGTTACGTAACAGATACAATTGTATGTGTTTGTAGACGTTGGGCATTCTCTTCTACGTTGCTTCGTAAATCCATGCAGGGGAAGGAGAGCAAAACTAAGTGTAAATTCATAATAAATTATTGTAATCACATTACTGTTTGTTACCCTCCCCAAAATGCACATTGTTTTAAAAATTAATATAATAACACCTAAATTTCTTTTTCCTCAAATATCAGTTGATATGCATAGACTCCAACAAATAAAGGAACTATTGATATTCAAGAATCGGCTCAGTATGCGGAGGAGAATACACTTCAGATTCCTTTTCAGCCGGAGGAATCATCGTTATTGCCATTCAGGTGAAATAATTTTCAGATGTTATCACCGCACCTCTTAGATTTGGCTTGATATTTTTTCATGACGTAAGACGAATTTTTTTTTTTTCACGAATAAATAAATCCTAAGGTTTCACTGTGTGTTTAAATAATAATTTAATTCTAACAAATTTTATGAACCGATATATTTGACAAAAAGGAATTCCAAGGAAGGGGCCGATTGGATATCGCTCCTCTGTTTGTTTGAGTCCAGTTCAATGTCTTTATCTGTTTGTCACTGATATTCGTTTTAACTAACTGTATCATAACATTAAATAATAATTAAACTAAATACACCTAAACGCATTACACAGAAAATACTAAAATACAACTAGGGATCAATATACCTAAAAATCAACCACGAGTACACACACACAAGGTATACATAACAAGTGCACGCACGCCAGCACGGGCGCGTGCACACCCCCTTTGCCTCCCACCCACCCACCCCACCAGCCAATCCAGCCACCCCCACACCAACACGCGCGTCCGCCGCCCAACCACACACACATCCCCACAAACAAACACACAATGTAATACCTCAAAAACATGCATCATCACCCCAAAATCCACATATCCGCGCTAGAAGTTTTTTCCAAACTATATGATAAGTTATTATGAAAAATATCGGACTGGAATAACGACCCTACCACACTCACTACCACTAATAGCAGATATCTTCAGACGCAAGTTATTTACCACTTTAATCAGCAAGACTAAATCCATCATTGCGCACACACCAACCTGTTCGTTTGGCTTCCACCTGGAGCGATTGAACCGTATAGCTACAGATACAGGATACTACAGTATCAGCTACCTACCAAAGGGCAGCTTGTAACTATCCTGTTTCTACATTTGAGTAATAACTGGGTTATTGAAATTAAGGCATGCTCTAAGCTTGCTTTTTCAGGTAGGCATGCCCCTGAAATTTCTCAGACGTCAGCACTTTTCTTATTTTTTCTTTTACAATGTAATTTGGGATTAAGAAATACCTTGCGAACATGATAGAAGTAGTTGTAAAACACCAACTCAAATTGATGGCGAAATATAAGTATATTATGATTACAGAGTGCTCCCTTTTGCCCTCCTTATCTCTGGCGTTATGTATCCCCTTCTTCTTCTGTTCAAGGGATACGCAAAGTTTTAGTAATCTTATATCCTTAAGGATTTAAAAAATCTATATATGTATTTCTAAAGTATTTATATCTTTAGTTTACTGTCATGGATATGCTTACATAACCTGCAGTTGTTTGGAATGATCCAGTAGTAAGGAAACAAGACCATGCATTTATCTGATTGTGGAATTTCTATGGGTGCGTATACCTATAAAAATTCCGACGAAATCAAAGTACCTAATTTTAAAGCGCGATATTGTGCATCATGACCTATATAGTTTGACCTCAAACGCCAACATTATTCTTCTCTGGTGTGTACCTCAAACATTAGGGTAGTGTAATGGAATTGTACACACTTGCTGTTTATCCGTTTAGGTCAACATTACACACCGGTGTAAAAGTAATTATAGTCCGTCGGCCGTCGTACTTATCGTCCGTCTACCTGTAATTTGTTTTGAAATTCAGCTGAGGAACTTGACCAGACAGTGCTTCCATAATTTTTTTTTTTTTTTTTTTTTTTTTTTTTTTTTTTTTTTTTTTTTTTTTTTTTTTTTTTTTTTTTTTTTTTTTTTTTTTTTTTTTTTTTTTTTTTTTTTTTTTTTTTTTTTTTTTTTTTTTTTTTTTTTTTTTTTTTTTTTTTTTTTACGCAACATTAGTTTTACGCTTTATTCCGTTGTCGTCTATGGAGCACGGACTATGATACTGCGGACTATGATTACTTTCACACCAGTTACTATCATAGGTTAGTTGTAGGAATCTTATAGTATCAAATATCATGAAGTTTGCTTACTTTGAACCAATATGGTACTTTCTTAAACATGATTCCAATTGAGAATGGATATCATACACATTTTATACATCAATGAAGTATCATCAACATACATGACACTCTTCTACTAGTAGAGGGGATTTAACCATAATAGTTGGCACCCAGTGATGAAAGCTTAGAGCATTACACTGTATGTCTAAATATGATTTATGAGCGTTTTAGATAACAAAATGACTGACGCAATTTTCAGAAGTGTATGCAAATTCAGAGGCCAAAATATCTTGCTAGAATATTGCTTAGTGCTGATATTAGAACTCCTATTGCTGACCTAATGCATTCCCTAAATTGGTGTAAACTTGATAAAAGGTGGGAAAAACATCTTGTTATTCTTGTCTTTAAATGTCTCAATGGTTCTGCCCACTTTATTTGAGTTCCAAGTTTTCTTTTGTTGAGCATATGCATAATAAATGCACTCGTGGCCAAAGTTCCAAAACCCTTGTTGTCCCTCTTTGGAACAATACTCAAGGTAAGCGTTCCTTCTATTACAGAGGAGCTAAGGCATAGAACAAACTTGAAAAACTCATGTCCGGCAGAATTATGAATGCATGAATTTAAACATTGTTTGAAAAAATGCCATTCTTTAAGTTAAATTATACACTTCATGCTTGTCAATTCATTTTACATGTATTTTATGAGAAATGCAGCTTTACATTGCAAGTACATTGTATTGTACATGTACATGTATGTGTGTCTGTGGTGTATGTGCAGGTGTGTGTATGGTGTTTACATTGTGTGTGTCATGTGTGTGTGTGTTTGTGCGTGCGAGCATGTGCTCATTAAGTGAACAAAGTGGGTGTAAGCATACGAGTGGGTTGTGAGAGTTCAACTTACACATCTATGCTGTCTGTTTATACATAGTTTTATAATTTGCTATTTTGTTTTTATTATTTTAAATGTACATGTATTGTAAAATGTTTGTGCAGGGCCTTCTTGGAGATCAGTACTAGATACTGAAGAAGTTACCCTGGGTAAAGAAAGATTAAATAAATAAAATTAAAATGACCGTCATTTCAACTAAGTCATTTGTGACCATCACCATATAACATTCAATTTAAGTACTGTACAATATCAATTAATAATTTGACTTAATATCTATACATTTTAAGGACAGCTTAAAAGTGAAGGATAAGTCTGTCGAATTATCTTAAGTTACTTTCTCCAACTGAAGAATTGACAGAAAAGGAAGAAAACGGCAGTGTTCCAAGATAGGAATCTCCATTCAGTTACGTGTTGTAGTAAGTGTCCATAGGGACAGTAATGACTAAAATGTCCGACTTTGTCCTTATTAGGTTGCTCCTGGTCTTATTTGCAGGTATGTTAGGATACCTGTGCTTGTTACAGACATGCAAAAATCTGATTTTTGATATTTTTTTTGATTTCCTTATTTAGCAAATCACTGATAATATATCGTCTCTTTACCAACCCTGGCTGATGTTTAGGGCCATGGTAGTAATACGGAGGACGCCGATTCTAATCCGGCAAATCGCACATGTTTTTTCAACACTTCTGTGCGCTGGCCAGTTTCTAGGAAAGATTAATAATAAGGCGCTAAAATTTCAAATCATGCGAATTATGTACATATATATATGTAACACCGCGGTGGAAGGAGTATTTGTGGAAACACGCTTTTCAATACGAGAAGAATTGTGCCGTTTGGATCATATGCTTGGATGATGTTACAACGAGATATGGCTTTATTCCGTATTGAATACACCCCGCTGATTGGTTCCCACGATTGCACACGCCACAACCCTTTAAAGGTGCAAAGAGAGATTTCAAATAACAGGTGTCCCTAAAAATGTGAAAATTCTGATTTTGCACTGGTGTAAAGCTTTCTATCAAAAATATCCCCATCTGAGAGGATTAAGCTGAGAACTGTTTCTTTGATACAGAAACTGTGAAATTTCTAATTTCCTATAGGAGCCAATAGGAAATTCAGCCTATTTTTTCTATTGAAATATAAGCATATACAAATCACCCTTTGTTTTCATTTTAAGTTCTTTCTTTAAAAATAAATAAACGTCGACAATTATATAGCGCCTTTCACAATGTATCAAAGCGCTTTACATTTATTCCGCTGCCCCTAGAATATGTCAGCTGGCTTACAAATGCCCAAGGCATTCTCATACCTTTGGGTGGCGATCAATGGACACTATTCCTAACAGCTCCCCATTTTGCAGAGGAAAGCCAGGAAAAGTGCCTTGCCCAAGTGCACAACACACTGGCCTCAGTAGGACTCGAACCCATGACCTTTGAGTCATGAGTCGATCGTTGTATCCACTGGACCACAGTGCTCTCCCTCTAGCAAAATAAAAGGTAGGGAATCTATTGAGTGTCTAATTTATTTGAAATCACTACATATCACAAAAAATATGAATGATTTGAAATCTCTCGTCGCACCTTTAAATATGGTAGACGTTTCATATAGAAGTTCTATAGGCAAATTCCTACTACACAACTTCATACAGCGCATGACGGAATCAATCAATTCATACAATCCCCAAAAATGTGGTTACAGCGGAGTCCAAGTTTTTCATTTCCCAAGAAGCCAATTTACTTTTCTAAACGTTTCAAGTATTTATTTTTCATTTTCCCTCGCAGATTTGCAATGACCGATCGGGGCTATCTAAAGATACCATTTCCATAACTATGGGTCTTGTTTTTCTTCAACAACAGTGCATTTCTAGACCTCATGGGAGATTGAACATTGAGGTTAAAAATTTGGCGCATAGAGTAGAATTGTCAACCAGTTCTATGGTACAATTTGGCGAATAAAGATAAAGTGACAGATAAAGCTTTGATGGATCTCCTTGTGATGTCTGAGCAGCCTCAGCTCTTTGCGCTTGGCGTGGGGACATGTCGATGACAGGTCTTCCACGCAAATTTTGCCTAATACTTTGGTCATCTAAATAGATCACCGTAGGTCTTGGGGATTCTCTGGCTAAGTTTACTATATCGTAAACACCTGACACAGCATTTGATCTTTCTATCGCCAAAATGCCTGGGCCTGCTGAGCCATCTAACCGTATAAAAAATTTGCAAGTCATACTGCTTTCATCTTGTGGCAAGGATGTCGATTCAGTATGATATTGCCATCCAGCAGAGTAAAAATTGCGGTGGGCAAATCCTAGCTGAAATACTTGCCGTTTGCATTCGTTTCCATTGTTCTCTAAGTTTGGCGGATGACCTGAAGGACAATGGCAGAGAACAAGGGCTGCTGGGATGTTTTGCCTCGACTGCTGATTCTGTAAATTAGATTGGATGCGAATTTCCACATAATTGTAGCCTTCAGAGAGTGGCTCACTTAAAGTTGCGGCGCAGAGATATTGTGAATTAGACTGTTGCCTTTTGGTTTTCTTTGCGGCCATCTTCGTCGTTTTCCTCATCTGTCTGTTTTGCTCATACAGTTTATGGTATATTCCTAATACATAAAGCAGAAAAGGAGTAAGTTGGAAAAGTGTGGCACTAGCAGTGCCTTTGTACAAGAACTGATAATTGAGACTAAAAGGCCCATACTAAAAACAAATGTTTAGAAATCGTTTAACTAAACAATCGTATATCTTTGAAGTAGTCAGTTAGATAAGTAACAATTCATTAAAATGATGAAACAGATTATTTTTTTCAAAAGTAATTTAGATATGTTAGCGCAGAACCTTATTTATTTAGTATACATGTAATATGACAAATTTGATGCCTACCTCAGTTTTTTTGAAAACTTTTTTTTGGACCACGGGCCAAGTTATTTCTAATTCTTGTTATACTTGTTGAAAGTAATTTGTATGCGTCATGGCGTTGGTACAGAATTTTCCCCTTCAAAAGTATTAGGTACTACAGAATTCCCCCAAAATACCCATTTTTGTTCAAACATACTTTCAAGATGACTTTCTTCATAAGTTTATCCGGACAATAAAATTTGAAGTTCTGGCTCATGAGAAATATGTTTTTTTACCAGTGTTACTTAAATTAGGCGATCACAGATCCACTCAGACCCGCCCTTGTGAGACCTCTTAATACATACCTTCTTGCTCATACATGGTTTCACAGAACTGAAGATCTTCATTTTCACTGTTTTTATAGTGCATCCTATTTCCCTCAATAACCGCTTGGTTTGTCTTATTTACTGTGTTAAATTTAGCTTGGAGAACTGTTTAGAAAAAGGTAACAAAAGGTAACAAATAAGGATAAAGGATAAATATTTCAGAAAGAGAGAGAAAAAGCGATAGCGCGAGCAAGAGAGAGAAAGAGGATGAATTTGAAACATTCCGCATTATAAAGCGACATGCTCAAAAGTTTTCCTTTTGCTGGTTTTCAAAAAAAATACCCTTTTACATAATTCCCCAAAGTTCGTTTTTATGTACAGGCTTCAATGGGTAGTTGAAATTTCCATATTTGAACCCTCCACCCCCCACAAACCACAATGCCGCTTTGCAGGGATGTGCATTATGAGTGACATTGTGGTTCTTGGGGGAGACACCATATTTTCGCATGTTTTCTGGACATGGACAACAACAACAACATCCTAGATGTAAGGCATGCTCTCTACCAAGGAGTCTGTTCAGTAGTCCTGGATGGACACATGTTAACAGCAGTTAGGCGAGTATGTTCTTGATATCATAAATCATACTAAAAAAACAAGGGTGTGTTTGCTCAATGCACTATTGAAATGAAAACTATTGAACTGCGCCACGAGAATTGAGATTTTTTAGCTCATAATGAGATATAACCTGTTCATTATATAAATAGCTTGTTGTCTTCCAGAGTCTACTTGTTGAGAAGACTGCTGTATGTCCTCCAAATCCCATTCCTTGCGCTACATCGACATAAGCTAAATATTGTATTTGGGTACTTTTATATAGGGGTGCCTCATGTAGCCTCTTTTGTAGCGTATGAAGGAGAAAATGTCTATGTAGGCATCCCGTACAGGCTCCATAACAAAGGGCAATGCAGCTATGCACCATCTTTCTGTATCTCATTTAAGTTGTCATTTGAAATGAGGGCATGCTCTAATCTTTGCTTTTTCAGATATCACCGCCCTAAAGATTTTAATATTTGCTCATTTTTCCTGAATACAAGTGTTATTCGGGGATAAAACACCTTGCTTATATTATAATTAGTCGTAAAAAACCAAAATAATAATGACTGGTGAATATATCTGTGCTGTTATGGGGGCCATCCCTCGCTCCTCAACCGTGATGTCCTTTAAACTCATCTTACTGTATGATGAACACGAACTACCTACTACGTACGCTACACTACTACTACTACTACGACTGCTACTGTACTGCTACTGCGACTACTACTACTACTAAACTACTACTTCTAACTACTACTGCTACTACTATCTACTGCTACTGCTACTGCTACTGCTACTACTACTACTACTACTACTGGCTCTACTACTACTGCTTACTACTGCTACTACTGTTACTACTGCTGCTATACTGCTACCTAGCTACTATACTACTACTACTACTACTACTACTACTACTACTTCTACTGCACTGCTACTACTACTACTACTACTGTACTACTGCTACTGCTACTGCTACTGCTGCTGCTGCTGCTGCTGACTCGCTACTAGACTACTATTACTACTGCTGCTACTACTACTCTGCTACTACTGCTAACTACTGCCCTCCTACTGCTACTGCTACTACTACACACTACTACTACACTACCTACTACTGCTACTACTGCTACTACTACTCATGCTAACTGCTACTCTGCTACTGCTACTACTTACTACTACTACTCCTGCTATACTACTACTTGCTACTACTACTGCTACACTGCTTACTACTGCTGGCTATCTCTGCTACTACTACTACTACTACACTACTATACTGCTACTGCTACTGCTACTGCTTAACTGCTGCTGCTGCGCTGCCGCTTACTACTACTCTGCTATACTGCTACTGCTACTACACTACACTACTGCTACTACTGCTACTACTGCTACTGCTACTTCTCTGCTACTGTTACACTACTACTACTACTACTGCTAACTGACTTACTATACTGCTACTACTAGCTACTACTGCTACTACTACTGCCTACTGCTACTACTTCTACTACTACTACTACTGCTCCTACTGCTACTACTGCTACTGCTACTGCTACGGCTACTACTAACACTACCTTACTAATTGCTACTACTACTACTGCTACTAACTGCTCTACTGCATGTATACTATGTACTACTGCTACTGCTACTTGCTCCTACTGCTTACACTACTACTACTACTGCTACTGCTACTTGCTAACTGCTGCTGCTGCTGCGCTGCTACTTCTACTTCTACAGTTTGACTTTTTTCACATTTGAAATGTGGCACTATACATGTAAATGAAATTACCCCCCCCACCATCCACCCCCCCCCAAATGACCCCAACGTACGCATGTGACATTCTGGTGGGTAGTTGGGTAAAAGTAGACGTTAGAGGTTAAACTGGTATTCACACCTTGGTGGCCAAGACCCCATTGTTTACCTAACTTGCAACCTGTGGCGCCTGATGTTGAATCTATTAGATACCTTTTACGCCTCCATAAGCCAAAGTCTCAACAGACTCAAGACATTTGTCATAGTTGCGAATCAGCGAGAAGTCGTATCCTACAGGCGGCATGAGATCCACCTGGAGGTCTTCAGATTCCTTCATACTGTATAAAAAATCAAAATCAGTTTTATTGTGCAGTACACATCCACATTGGAAGTATGATGTCTTTTAGTGATCTGTCATTATTTTTTGTTCATAAAATGCCTTTGAGAGTTCATCAGAATTGTCATAACAGTATTTTTGTCTGCTGAATTTATCATTCGCAGAACTCTCAATGATCCTGAGTGTAATCGTTCCAGTCCAGCCAGAAGTGGATGAGAAGATCCCGTGTGTATCCCATGAATCAACCCGTCTCTTTAACAACATTTCATTGTGCGTCGCATTCAGGTCCATTCCGATACATTGTGTCCCCGTTCGTAAGTCACACATTTGAGCGCCTGATAAGGACAGTAAATGTAAGTCCTTAGTGATTTGAAGACGGGCCCCTTAAATCATTAAAAAACCTTTCTATGTATTTTTCTGTGCTTCGACTAAGGATTCACAAAATAAGTCATAGCCCCCTGATGAAAATTGGGTTAGCCTCGCCAAATGTTCTTTGAAACAAGCCAGGCTCGATACCCAGGAAGATTTTTCCGAACAATGATCACGGGATAGAACGTGAACCGCATTCTGAAAGTCGGCGAACATTCGAATTGGGATCGTGGGATACAAAAGGGATCTTCCTCTTACACTAGCAAACTGGACCAAGGGTTCATAGAACAGTGTGTGTGAGTTAGTGCAGTCGCCACAGTTTAAGGAGATTTTGTCATACAAATCCATAGAAACCTCTCCCGGGCCTTATATTCATTGGGGTAATCATATAGGAAAAAAAAAATGACCTTTTTATATACCAAATTCTAATATATATCCTATCTCTTTAAAACCATGCGGTTAGTGGAAATGTCTGGATCTGGGGATTTCCAAAATAAGGCACCCACTTTGTGATATGCTTATTTTGGCCTAAAATCAGTTAATCATCTTTTCTGTTGAAACATACTGTATTGAAATGGTCTATGAAAGTCCCTTCAAAATGGGGATAAAAAGTACAGAAATATACAGCAGAAAAAACAATCACTATCCGTTTTTAGGGGACAAAAATGGTGTTTCTCGTGAACGGGGGGACACCAAAATGCAAAATTCACATTTGGGCACCCTAGAAATAAGTTCAAATCTTATTTTTATGTTTAGGTCAGAAAGAGGGGTCATATGCAAGTAGTAATCCATTCAGCTAATCATAAAATACTTTTTTTTACGAATGTGAATGCCGGAAAAAAGGATTTTTCAATGTTTCAGGCGTGTTAACTGGTAAATGAGGACACCAAATGTTTATTCGCGTTTTTTAAAAAGTGTGCTTTGAAGTGGCACTTTTTATTAGTATGTATATAAACCAACAATAAGATATAAATACCGAATGTTGTAAAAACATTGAAAATGGAAGCATTGTTATATCCACAATGTAACCATTTTGGAGACACCAAGGTCATCTGAAAAAATAATAATGACAGATTTCATAATGTCCAATTTTGTTATTACGAGGGTTATTGATAGTTCTAAGACTAAGGTAGAAAGAGATATGCTACAAAGTTCCAATTTACCCGTCTAAGTTTTAGTTTCAAATGAAATTTCCAGAAGTTTCATGTGGATATCTGTTCTATTTTGAACTTGCAGGTAATCAAACATTGAGAGTTTTGCCGGACCTTATGAAGCAATTACGCGAGAAAATTAAAAAAAGTTGAGGATTCCTTTTTCATCTTTGGGAAGAGAATAGTAGTCAGACGGTGCCAACTCGGGTGAATAGGCTGGATGGTCTACCAGATTGCAAGCCCACATGATGGAGTGCAGTAATGGCTACCATAGTCTTATGGACTGCGGGCATTGTCATGATGGAAGAACACCCCGATGTCAGCTTTCAGGTCGAGATATATATAGATATGCATCATAGATAGAGATATATTATATATTATAAGAGAGATAGATATAGAGATATAGAGAGATATATAGAGAGATATAGAGTCACCTGGAGCACCCCGGGTACAAAGGTTGAAAGCAGATGACAAATAAACGTTTAGCGGCGGAAAAATCTTCTTATTTTTATTCAAACCTGCTCCTTGGAACATTGTATTTACTTTGTATTATTTTAGCAAAATGTATAAAGTTATATGCGTATTTCACCCTCAGCGTACACTATTACGCGTTTGTATCAGGCGTACGCATAAAAGTTCGTAAGCACACCAACGCAAATACAGTTTTCGCTTGTTTACATGTTTCCGTTTTGTAATAAAGGGAGACACTCTGCACCTGAAGATATTATTATTGAAACTGCAGTTGTGCAGGAAAAAATCCGGGTGACTGTACTTCTCTATGTTCTACATTTAACTATATATATATATATATATATATTATATATATATATAGATAGATGTATATATTACGTGGTGGCGCCAATGGGATTAAGCGCATCCGAGATCTAAACGGAAGGTTGGTGGTTCGAGTTACCATCCAAAGCAAGTTCATTTGCGATTAATATGCAACGTCCGCGCTGTCATCAATTACTTCATATTAGAATAGTATATAGCTATATATATATATATATATATATATAGAACATCATAGTAAACATATTATTTACAGGTGGACTATCAATCCCATTACAGGAGAGCGTAAATAAATACAAAAAAAAAACAAAAGTATAGACCTTGGCAAGGCAACCGTAATCATTCCGTCGAAGATCGGATGCCTGTGATCGTAAGTGAGGTATGCCGTGAAAAATAGAGTAAGGTTGCCTTTCCAGAGGTCTATACTTTGTAATTTATTTTACGTTCCTGTAATGGGATTGACACTCTTAATTGCCCAGATAGTAACTGTAAATAATTACTGTGTACTATGATGGTATATTACGCCCCATATTCGTAGGGTTGTGCACTCTAGACTATTGGAAAAAGTACAGACCGGCTGGAAATGCTCAGTCGTGACACCATGGCTTGTATATACAGCATGGTTTCTGGTTAAGACACGACTAGGAGTCATCATCAGTCTGAAGATCGGATGCCCTGAGATCGTAAGTGAGGGTAGCCGTGAAACTGAGTAACGGTGGGCCTTCAGAGGTAGATACTTTGTAATTTATATATATATATATATAATACATATTTATATATATATATAATATATAATCTATATATGGGAGAGAGGGCGGTAAGGCGGACAGAGAGAGCAGTGGAAATGCGTGATAGTTTGAACTTCAATGTTGAAATATTTTTTATAAGC
>JAMKCH010005682.1:0-34081 GCA_023653785.1 Ophioderma brevispina
AACATTATTGAGGCCATTATTGGGAGTCCTGAACTGATAAGGTAGGTGTGTGAGTGTGTAAATGTACAGCTTAGCAAAGCAGCAGTAACATGTTTATCCTGTATCGAACATGCGCAACATAAAACCAATAATCTCTTGAACAAATTGAAAGAAACACATTTCTGGATAAATCTTACGTGTAACAAAGTTCTGTTGAAATCTAACAAAAGGTAGTGTTTGCAATTTGCATCACTGCCACAAAGTATGTGCATATGTACCAGTATGCGTGCGTGTAGAGCCAAACTACGGTGCAACGACACATTTAACTATTAATGATGCAGGAATACAGGATTTATTACACCTGTTTGACTAAGTTTTTAAGGTGATCATCGGGATCGGCTTCGCCCAGATAGCGTGAAAATGAAATTCTCATGGAAATGTTGGTATTTGTTGGAAAAAAATGTTTTTTTTTTTTTTTTTTCTGACAAAATTTTATTTTTTTCAAAAAGGAATTTTGGAGATAGGTCACATCATGCATTTTCAAATTCCATTAGACATGTCGGGAATAATTGGCAGTATAGAAAATGGACCAAAATGGGACAATTTGTGAAAAAACGACACATTGATTTCATTCTTTTCAAGTAATTGATAGTTATAAGATTGTTGTGTGTTTTTTATGGTTAGAGAAATATCAAATATCCATAGAATTTTTTATTTTTCTGTAGTCTCTAAAACAAAAGAACAGGTGGTCGCAAGAATGTCTTTTTGGGCTGATTATTTCTAGAAACACTGAAGTTTCCACTTTTCAGAATTTTTCCTAGAAGGAACTACAACTCCCTTGGTGATGAATAAGGTGTCATACATGTATGAAAGGAAATCAATTTAGAAAATTCTCAAGTTAGATTTTGCAGATTGAGTGTTTCTATTTGAAATTACAGGTGTTTTTAATTTCCCTAAATTATTTTTCCCTAAAATCATTTTTCTAAAAAATTAAACACTTGATTTAAAAAAGCCAACATGAGAATTTAGGTATTTTGTTTATACACATATCCCTGGAGTTTCAGTTGAAAAGCACTTTCCATTTAGGCTGGGAAAAATTATTGAATGAAAAAATTAGGGAATTTTAAAAAAATAAATAAAAACACTAAAACAAACCGCACTGTCTCGAAACTGCAAAAATATGTGGAAGAAAGTTCAATCCTTACCATATTCAAGTTTGGACTAAATTGATTTAGGGGACTTGATTTTATGGTCATTTTTCTGTAAGACCATTTTATCCGATGATCCTACCTTAAAAAGGATTATAAATTTTATAAGGTGAATAAAAATATGATTTGCCTTACAGGCCATTGTAACATTTGACTTAAGAATCCTAAGTGAGTAATTCCTGCAAAGAGTAGTTAATCCTGAACTGTGAAGTTTATTCCTGTGATGGGGTAAGAAAGATCAATGCTTTGTATGAGAGCAAAAGTTTAGTTTGTAATGCTTATCAGAACAATACACCAGAAAATAGCAAAAAGACAAGCCCTTGACAGGCATGTCGGCCAAGTAAGTAGGAAACCTTGTTCACTTCAGTAATTCTAACCTTTTAAACTATAGATTTGACGGTGCTTTTTTCACAGAGTCCAGCTTGCAGTTTGCCTGAGCGTCATCTTAAAGTACACTTCCCTGGCCGATGGGAGAGCGTTATAGACCAGATGTTGCATTACATTGGCATGAGAACCCACCAAGTGTGGTATGGTGCAATTCATCGCGTCTATCAGCTTGTTAAGAATTATGAGTAAGGACACCGATAAGTTTTTGTATCTTTTGTGCCACAACTTTGATTCACTTGTGCTGAAGTAGGCAATTTTACTGCCATTATCAACTTGCTCCAGCAACTTTTTGCATATTTTTTAATATTAATCAAAATTCTTTCCATTTAAAAAAATAAAATGTCATATTGTGGCGAGGTGAGAATAGGGATTGGTGTGATGCATGGAGTTTTGCAGCGAGTGCTTAGATGGAGGAGGTTGCCAGAGGGAGTGGGCAATGTGAGTGTGGTAGTTTCCAATTTTTCAAGGTAAAGGGGATGCAATTGATTGTGGGCACTATAGGGGTGTGAAGTTGTTAGAGCATGCAGCGAAAATTGTGGAGAGGGTTTTAGAGAATAGGATTCCGAAGATAGTGGTTGTGCGAGTGGATGAGATGCAATTTGGGTTTATGCAGGGAAGGCTAGAGAGATGCAGTGTTTAGTTTGAGGAGGTGGCAAGAGGAATACCGAGCTAAAGTCAAAAGCGTGGTATATGTGTTTCGTAGACTTGGAGAATGCATTTTCAGGGTACCGAGGAAGGTGATGGAGTGGGCATTACGAAGCACGCATAGATACCAGAATTAGTGTCTTAGAAGAAACAATTGATAAGCAGTTGGTACGAGGAGCAAAGACAAGAGTTCGAGTGGGGTCTGATTTGTCTTATGAGGAGTTTGAAGTGAATGTAGGTGTGCATCAAGGTTCTGTATCTTTTGCCATGAGTTATTTGCAATTGTTGATTGATGTAGTGACGGAGAGTCAAGAGGTGGTTTGATGAGCTGAGATTTGTATGCTGATATGGTTTTAATGAGTGAGACAATGTATGGCCGAAAAGAAGACTCCACGTGTGTTTCCCTCTACGTTTCATCAGTATATGTAAAATGCTGGCTCATTATTTCTTCATTAAATTCATGTTTTGCTCATTTTGATAATATTTTAACTCTCAAATTATTTAAAGTATTTATAGTATATTAATTTATTTCATAGACAATTTATTTTTTATAATATTTTTTTATAATGTAATAAATAATATGAAAGGACAATAAATAAAAAAAGAATTAGTAATAAAAATTAAAAAATATAAATATAAACAAAATAAATTAAAATAAGCCAAATACCAACAAATTAAAAATAATGTTATAGCAAAATAATAATTTTTAACAAATGACAAAAAAATGAATATAAAAATCTTTTATCTACACACTATTTAATTCCTATGGGATTTTTGTATGGGAAGTAGCTATACCCAAAATCACTATATCTAAAATTAAAAAGTCATCTAATGACGTAATCAGTGACGTCATCACTTTCAAAGTTTATAATAAATGCCTTAACTCTAAAAAGTTCTTCACCCATACGCACCTGTACAGACGCACCTACATATCTATACACTACGGACCTACACACATGTCCATACGGACCTTATACTTAATACACGTAGGCCTATTGGGAATAAAAAAGGCACGACCGCAACGCATGAAAGTGACAAGGCAGTAGCTGCCTTTGCATTATTGAGAAGTAAAAAAACAGAGCTTCAATCCACAATGTAACATTCCAAATAAAACTTTCTCAAAAATTCCCACGACTTAGATGTAAAAACCTCGGTGAGCAGACACAACGGCGCTGAGTAGGACCGCTCCGCACAAGAGGGCCCTGGCCAATGCTTGATACATAATAGCTGCACAGTGGGGGGTTAAGATAATTGATGTGATACACTAGCACGCTAACTCACACATAACAGAAGACACGATGTTATTTACGTAACAAAATAGAACAATGGCTGCGGGTACGTGACGATCGAGCACTGTTTTGTCGTAAAATATCCATAGACTGTCACATGAATATTGTTTCAAACGTGAGCGAGGGTAAAGGGTTGATAGGTTAGTGTGAATTTCACTGCGATTTTGGCGAGATTTCTAATTTACAAATATATCTGAATCGAGGATCTGATCGGTCCGATGCAACAATTTTTATGATCGGAGATCGGCAATACCGATCTGGGGCTGGATCGGCCTTCACGAGGGACAGTTGTGTGGTGGTTGATTGTGAGGTGGCTGTTGACGCTAGAGTTATGGTATGGGTGGGTGAATTTTAGGGAATGTGGGGAGTTGTTGCGAGGGAGGAGATATCCTTTGAAGATGAAAGTAATGGTGTATAGAGTTGTGTGAGATCAGTGATGCTGTATGGGAGCGGCTTGTGGCTTCAAGCGACCATAAGATGGGGATTCCTGAGGAGGACAAAGAGAGCAATGAGAAGAGCGATGGTGGGGTGAATTGATGACAGGATGAAAGACTGAGGAACTTGATGCAGATGGTTGGGTTGGAAGAGTTGATTGGTCCGGTGGCGAAGGCAAATAGTCTATGTTGGTAGGGGCATGTGTTGAGAAAGGATGAAGAGCATGCCTTAAGAAGGGCGTTGAGTCGGGTGGTGGTTCGAGAAGGAGGGGACGCCCAAAGAAGACATGGAGAACAGAGTGGAGGAGAGTAGGCAGGGTTTGGGTTAGGATGGAGGATGCATTGAATCGGGTGACGTGGAAGGAGTGAGGGCGGTTGCTGCCAGGTGAGTGAATCCGGCCACCCCCGCTTCAGGGACAAAACCGTATTTAAAACTTTGGATTATTACTACTACTACTATGGGAATAACTGACAAGTTTAAAAGTTGATAGGTGTAGAGTTTTTGGGAGATTATCAAAATTTTTGGTCAATAATATGGCCACCATGTCGGCCATATCAGATCCCCTAATAACATAATTTATGCAAAAATCATCATTTTGTGTGTAATTTAATTCAATATTTCATGTCATCCAGGAAAATCAAATAAGTGTCAAAATGAAAAATTGTTTTTAAAAGTAGGATGCTTCTACCTTAATGTGGCAAAGAAACCTGTGGGGTAGCACTGTGCACTTTGTTTTGAACATTAATTTGACATAACTGATCTCTCATATGATCAACTTCAGATACCAGAAGCCTGAGGAGCGAGGCCCCCTACATGCAGCCATGTTACGCCTGTTGCCTGTGCTCTACACCCATGTGTTCAACTACTGCCGATGCCGTCGGAAGCACGGTGCTGCTGCAAAAATTGATACTCAAGATCTTCTATGCTCTCATACATGTAATAATTAAGCTGTTTTTTGTTGAACATATTCTAGCCATGATCAATAACATCAGGTCTCTAATTTGCTTGCACCTGACATGAGCAAAATGTTACTATTCATCAGTGCCAGAGTGGTTTGACTTGAAACCGACATGTCCCTAACACAAGTTCTATTGCTAATCACAAGTTCTTACATGTGACTTCCAAGTAAGGGTGCAACTTTACAGTTATTTTTACTGTCCATTTAACCAGCTCACAGTTCGTTTCAGTTTTTGACTAAATTTGCAATAATAATGCCAGCTGACTCTCGGTCTGCTCTTGGTGCCTGTCCGTGATTCTCAGTAAGTGTTGACATTTGACTGGGCGGTTGTGTGAAATGTTCAGGTTGCGTTTTTTGAGATGGCTGCAAATTGCATTGTGTAGTTCGAATTTGTTTTTAAGCAGCTGTGAAGATTTGTTTAATCCGACCCACCACATGCCTGTTTTTCCGATTTGCAAGCTTGAATGTTTATCCCACTTGTCTTTGTGTTCTTGCTTACTCACTTTGGTCTTGCAATGCTTGAGGTTGCTATTGTGATAAAAGAGGTAAAATTTGCTTTTTTATATTTTTTTTTTTACTTATGCAGTGCAACCTCCTTTGGATCTGATTTCAAGGGAAACATTTTACACAGTGGATGCAGATACTACAGACGGTAAGTACTCCGCCCATTCCAGAGGTAAATTATATCTGTTATTTTGGTTATCTTCTAAATAAATTTCCAAGTTAACTAATTAACCTAGTAATCGTACACATTGTTTTTTAAGGTAGGCAAGGATTTAGGGTTTAATTTAGAACCATGTTAATTTCTCATAGTAATAACAAGGGCTGTACAGTTCCGGCTATTGCCGGAATTCTGGCTTTACTAATATTTTTCTATAAAAATCCGTCCTCGCCCTTTTTTTCCGTAATCGAAAAAACAAGAAAACGCCGCAACAATATTATTAAAAAAACAGACTGCGACGGAGTTCTATAAAGTGAAACGACTGAGAGCGAAGTCCTGAGCAGTGTGAACCCGATAACCCCGATAACCGCATGCGTTTTGCACCATGTCACTGGTTCGATATTGCCTGTGCTGTAAACGTGTCTCGGAGTGTGATTACTGGGTATCGAATGTCATCGCCAGAGACGCCATTTTATTACTCGAGGCAAATTTCTGATCACAGCTTGATCGTGTTTTGGTGATTATTTTAACGATCTTTTAGCTAAAAACTTACTGTAAATTTGTAAGCTGAACAATGGATACCGTAAGGAAGACAAGTCAAGTGGTAATGGGGCGGATTGAAGTAAAGAACGCAGTGGATTTTTCCTATTGACTACACTGCCAGGAAAGCAATATGCATCATTTATTTGCCAGTAATTTTACGGTTCCAGCGGCAGGAACGCTCTTTGGATGAATTCAGTATTCTGCCACCACATGATACAGTTTATTCCGTTGTATATTGAGGCTGCCCAATTCATAGGGTGGTGGCACAATACAAAATTTTTTCCAAGCTCTTTTGAAACACGGTAACTCAGAAAGCCACAAGCAGAAACGTAAAGTTAGAGACACCAATCATTGAATCAAACAGGTCAGTCAACAAGTATGGAAGCGTTCAATCATTCATTTAGAAGCGGCACTGTACCAGCGAAGCTCCGTGAAGCTGTCGTAAAGCCAA
This sequence comes from Ophioderma brevispina, assembly GCA_023653785.1. NCBI lineage: Eukaryota > Metazoa > Echinodermata > Ophiuroidea > Amphilepidida > Ophiodermatidae > Ophioderma > Ophioderma brevispina. Next base: position 6,557 of record JAMKCH010005682.1, read on the forward strand.
TTCTTAAGAAGCCAACTTTAGACATGGAGGTTTTAAAGAACTACCGGCCAGTGTCTAATGTCAATTACATCTCCAAAATTATGGCGAAAATTGTTTGCAATCAAAAGAGCCATTTAAATCGCAATGACCTTCTACAACCACTCCAGTCTGCGTATAGAGAACTTCATAGCACAGAGACGGCCATCTTGCATGTGAGAACTGATATAATGAATGCTCTTGATAATAGAAAATGTGTTGCTGTCGTACTTTTAGATCTATCCGCCGCATTTGACACGGTGGACCACCGTATATTGTTAAATCGGCTTCGTCTCACCTATGGAATTCGAGGTAAAGTTCTCGCTTGGATTTCTTCTTACCTTAGCGACCGCTCATTCCGCGTTTGCATTGGAAATTCGTCTTCATCGAGTCAACCTCTCTTTTATGGAATGCCTCCGGGATCTGTGGTAGGCCCCCTCTTTATTTGTATACTTGCTGCATTGGTGCTATCATCTGCAAATACAATATTCACCATCATATGTATGCGGATGACATACAGTTGTACTTAGAGTACGATCCAAGGGAGAGGAGTGCTGCCCAAAATGCCATTAGCCTGTTGTCAAAATGTGTTGCTGAAATCAGTGAATGGATGAAGATGAATAAACTGAAACTAAATGATGAAAAACCCGAGTTTTTTATTGCTTCTCCCGTGTTTTAACTCCAAATTTGTTAAGAACTTAACAATCAAAATTGGGAACAGTATCATTTCACAGTCTGCAACAATCAGAAATCTTGGCGTGATATTCGACAGTTGTATGTCCATGTCGGAACATGTGAAGTCCATCAAATCCACCAATTTCCATCTTCGCAATATATACAGAATTCGTCGCTTCATCACGGTTGAAAGTTGTCACCACCTTTCAGTCATTGATTTTATCCTCGTATCGATTACACCAACTCCGCACTGTACGGTATTTCCGTGAAAGACACTAAGAAACTTAAAACCATCTAAAACAAAGCTGCTAAAGTCATCTTTGGATTAGGTAGAAGGCACCCATCATCCCCACTTCTCAAAGAACTTCACTGGCTGCCTGTTAAATCATGCATTGCCTTTCAAAAAAAAAAATCATGATTCTCCCATTACAAAAGTTTCCACGGACTTCTACTGCCGTACTTGTGTGATCTCCTCAATGTTCTGGGAGTGATGGTTTCGTCTCGACATCCCTCGTACAAATCAGAAGACATATGGAGACAAGAGCTTCAGTGCAGCTGCTCCTCTATGGAATTCACTTTCACTAAACATCCGTCAGTGCACATCAATTACAGCTTTCAAAAAGCCCTGAAGACTCATTTTATTCCCGTCTTAACTTTGTTCTCCACGACCTCTCTTCATGACTTGTTCTTGCATTTTCAAATGTTGTCTATTATTATTTTGTTTCAATTTTGCTGTACTTTTTTATGACCTGTAAATTAAGCTGTAGCTGTAAGATATAAGGTGTATGTACTTAAATTGTAGTTTTTATAATTATGCTTAAGATGTAGCTGTAAGATAAAGTTGTATGTCTTTAAATTGTAGTTTTTATAATTATGCTTTTGTGCAGCGCTTTGCCCTTTGATAGGACTTTATAAATGCTGTTTATTATTATTATTATTATTATGGACATGTCATATTTGTAATGATCATGAATACATACATGTTATGTGTCTTATTTTACCCCTGAAATTGGCCCTCCCTGGTATTCCAAAGTGCTTTAAACCCGGGAGCTTCCGGGGGTGCTGCCCCCTGGACCCCCACCGGGGCGCTGCCCCTGTACCCTGCCAGGGGCCCTTGAGCAGGCCCCTGGACCCCTGGCCGTAAGGGCGACAGCTACGCTCGCTACGCTTCGCATTTAGTTTCAGGCCAAATCATCTTCAGCCACTTACATCCCTGAGTTAGAAATGTCAGTAACACATTTTTGCACCTTGGCTAATAAATTTTCAAAATTGGCAAAGAGGATTTCCCCCTCTTAAGAACCCAATCGGTGTCAGATTTTCTACAGCAAAACAACTTTTAGAACTTATCATAGCAATATAAAAATATTGTTATGCATGTAAGCTCACTACCCTCTACCACCACCTCATTTTTTGGAGGCCGTATGGCCCTCTTGGGTTCTTTGTTGTACTTTTCTGGGAAATAAGCATACCACACTTGTGTTTATCATTGTTTTCAGCACCCTTCAAATTGATGTGGAAGAGAGGCCAGAGTTGGCTTGGTGGAAATGCAAGAAGTGGGCACTGCACATATTAGCAAGAGTGTTTGAAAGGTAAACCAGCCTTTTCTGCAGTAAGTAATATATTTATGACACACTACTTGTGACCCATCCTATTCTGGGCCAAAGATTACAGTTTACCGCAGTCAGGTCTAAAACCCTTGAAGTGTATTTGTTCGTGATAAAAAGGCCAATCACGCCAGAGCGCCTACAGTGCTGTGCTTTCTGTATCATCACTCGTCCTAAGTGTTTGATGCGTAAAAATTGCTATACATTGAACTTCGGCGTCACACATGAAGTAATCCTGGGGCTCTGGGCTCCTGCTCTTAAAGGGACATTCAGAGATATTGTGGTCGTATCCTTCGTTTTTCCCCCTCGTTCTACACATAACCACAAAATAAACCTGTTGAAAATTTTAGTTGAAGCTAACACTTTGTTTATATCCCCCTGGCTTGAAAAGCAGAGCGGGATATTGCGAGGGTGCGAATGTCCGTATGTGTGTGTTCCAGTTTGGTTAGGTTTAGTTTTTCGCGTCTCCTTCGAAAAGTTTAAGTCCGATTTAAACCAGACTTGGGTTAAGGTGCAATAGGGGTTCCTTCATGTGTGGATGATGTCAAAGGTCATGGACCAAGGTCAAAGGTCATCTGAGGTCATGTTCCAGACTGCCATCTTGCCAGGGGGATGACGCAGTTTACTTGCTGTATTTTTATTTTGAGTATTTTAGTTTCAAATATGCCACTCTTAATTTGTCTGGATCCAGACACTTAATACAAAAATTTCTGTAGATTTATATTGAAACCAAATGTGCCACCTTTGTTTGGGGTATTTTTTGTTAATTTGGATGTAGGTTATGTATGCAAAAATCTTCCTAAACTGCAAAATCTCTGAATGTTCCCTTAATGAGAGTCGGGGCTGCTTCCAGAGCACCGAAGGATTAGGCCTATCCAAGTATAAAGTTCGGCTAATGGTTTGCGATTTTTAAGGATGAATTCTTCCCATTTTGCTATACTTTCAGGGGTAGAATTTGTTGCAGAATGCAAGGATCAGTCTTGATTCTCAAAAATGAATTTTACTGGAATCATCTAATTCAATACTGTGTTTAGTTCTAAAGTTTACGAGAATCAACGTTGATTCATGCAAATCAATTTACGAGAATCTTTGCAAGAATCGATTCTCGGATACTCGCCAAAATTCTAGCCTTGCGAGTACAAAACTGAATTACATTAATGCCCCCAAAAGGTGTCATAGCTTCCTGTGTGCATACATTTTCATTTCATTGTATCGCCTTTTTTAGTCCCCACAAGAGTGAGTGGGTTACGTTATGGATGTCTGTAGTGTATGTGATGAAAATGCCCTTAATCCACTCTACCAACAAAAAGCAACAACCTGTGAAACTTGGTTAGGTGGTAGACCATGAAGACCATGATATTCCTAACAAAAAAGAAATATGATCATCAATCATTGATTTTTCCAATTTATAGATACGGGAGTCCTGGAAATGTCACAAAAGAATACGTCAAATTTTCAGACTGGTATCTCAAGGCCTTCACAGGTGAGTAAAGCATCCTACCCCCATCCAAAATGACTACCAAGAAGTGGTGCAAAATTCATCAGACTCCCAAATGATCAAGAGGACATTTTGAATTAGAAGTGTGAAGATATAATTCATTAACTTGGGGAAAAAGTATTACAATCCTGAATAAATGAAATCCCCCATATATGAAATCCCCTAAAAATTAAAATGTCTGAAAAGTACACCTCAGTGTAGCATGAATGTTAATTGGGCAAAAAGCAAGGGTTTTTAATTAAATTTAATCATGTGTGTAGTGTGAACAAGTTGTGCTAGTAACATAAGTCCACAGAGATTAAAGGTGTGGCACCCAATCGACAACGCAGTTCTGCGCTTAAACCCCATCAAATTTAGATTTTGGTATCAAAAGAAAGTTCATATTTTTCTCATAACCCCTGTGAAACTTGAAGCCGGGGAAATGTTTCCTTTTGATCTAAACAAAAATGTCCCCAAATGTACACACACACTAAGGGCCACATCTTTTGCTTCTGCTATCCAAACGCTGATATGAGTTTTTGGCCTGAAGATAATGGTCCTGGACCAGATATTTTCAACTCATCTCATAGCAACGCTATTCATGATTATGTGTGCGATTTATTCCGTTGATGTGTTTAAGTATTTCAAAAGAGCAGTGTTCTGCTGGCTCGGATTGTGTGGCGTTCGTCTGTGGGCGCTCATCTTGTGATCTGAAAATCGTGGGTTTGATCCCCACTCCAGGCGTAAAATATTACTTCATTATTATTTTATCTTGGCGTTAAAGATAGGAATGAAAACATCAGAGTTGGCGATTGAAGTAGAAAATAGTGAATAGCTGTCTTATGAGATAATTTAACTGCTTATGGTCTTGGACCATAATATCGGGGCAGAAACTCACACGTGCTATCCAAACAGCCGGACCGATTTAATTCAAAGTGCAAAATCGGATGTTTATGGTGATATGCTTCAGACCACAATCGGGACATTCACCTATAATTTGGGCATTTGATCATAATTTAAAAAAAAAAATATGCTCTTTAAGATGCCAGCTTAAAACTAGGTTGGATGACTTTAATGAAAGACTTGTAGCGATTGTAGTAGTTCTTACTTTGCGAGGGCTGCATCATACAAGAGAAAGAAAAACACTTCTCTGATTCTAATAACAAATGGATTGTTTAATTTCAAGTTGTTTGTTTTGTGTATTTTTGCAGTGAATACAGTCAACGTATTGTTCAAAGTTCTTGACCAATATCGGCAGAAACAGTATGTGGCCCCGCGGGTGTTGCAGCAGACGCTTAACTATCTCAACACAGGGTAAGTGGCGATTATATTTGAAAAGATTGCTATATATTGACTGTCTTCTGTTTCATTTTCGTAAATAATTTCAATTTATTGAAACACAATTTCTGCTTTGAAAATTCGTTGATGTAGAGCATGTTGGAATAAGACCGTTGCCCGGAAAACTGGCTCACGCTAACTTTGGTTTGAGCTACTGATCACATTGCAGACATTGTCTTTTAAAAAAGAGGTAGTGCTCTCAATGGCTTGGTGTTTAAAACACCTCCCAAGTAAGACCACCATTTTCCCATTGCACTACACATAATAATAATAATAGTGTATTTTTAGCGTGCGACATATCCACGTAAACATGCTCAAGGCGCTGTGCGGCAGCCATGAAAGGCGCTCAGCACATCAGAGAAACCTTAATACCAGAACAAATTTATGCGAAGAAGCTTGATTTTAGAAGCAGGAGGAAACGGAGTACCCGGAGAAAACCTGCGGGAACGAGTATGGATCGAGAAACCAAATTCACATAAAGCCACCGAGAACGAGCCCCTGCCGGGGATCGAACCCGAGACCTCATTGGTGAAAGGCGAGGGAAGATACGCTGCGCCAACTCATTCCCCCCATACACAGTATCTGGTCGATAAGAAAGTTTGTTGACCCCTAGTGGTCTCAAATATACTGTGTGTATTTCAATGGGAAATGGGAGGTGTTATTTAAACATGAAGCCATTGAGACCCCAAGCCAAAATTGCTCAAAAAGTTGATACAGGATGTATCTTCAATATACTAGGAGTTGAAGGTGGGGTGACATGTGTGACTCTGGGTTTGGGGGGGGGGATTGTCAAAATATGTGGAAATGTTCAGAGTTGAGTTTTGGGAGGGGTATTTTCCAGTTTTATACTTTAGAGTGGTTATCAGTATGCAGGGGGTTTGCTCTCAAGTTGTTTGTTATTTGGAAAAAAAAATGGACAGTAAAATTATTTGTAGTTTGGGGGGTATGGGCCCCCAAACTTGGTCCCGGTTGAACAAAGTTGCATTTTTAGGGCCTTAATCTTCAAAAGGGAATGATTACATGCTTTTTGATGCCAGATTTGCATTCTACAGCAAAAATTACCCCTAGAAACATTGGTTTTAAACTTATGGGGTGTTATTCTCAAATTTTACCCCTCCCAACATCTTCGGCATCGCGACGCATTTTTTATGCTGACCCCCCTAAAATTGAGATTGCTCTACCGGGAGAACGAAACGTCGTATGAAGCTCAAATTTTCAGGATTTTCATATTTCGTCAATTCCAACTACCTCACAAACTTAGAAAAAAATTGAAGGGATAGTGTTGTGCAAGTGTGTTGAGTTGACATGGAATGGCTCATAAAAGCTCTATCAAATTAACAAGTATTCAGAGGAGAATTTAAGACCATTTACTACTGCAATGTACATCAAATATGATCTTCCAAGAGTTTACAAATCGCTCTCCTACAGTGCACTTAAGAAGAGCTGCATCAGGGGAGTGATCAAATGCACTTAGGAGAGCTTTAGGGGATTGATCACTCTCATTCACCTTTAAAGACTATGTCTGCATTGATCACAAGTTCACAACACAAATCCTATGGTGCGTGAGCCAAGGCTTGAACCAACGGATACTAACGTGCACTACACAGGAATAACATTAAATAATCAAACTCACAAGGGTTTAGGTTCAATCCCCATCTAAAATACAACTCGGCAGAAGAACGTTTTACCATATTTACATTTGTGCTGGTAGATTAGATGTGTCCTTACATGTTTTGGGTGGATGCTCTGTGTCTTTAAATTATTACGAAATGTTTTTAATTGAGAAAGATTGCCTCAACATACAGTGAGGTAAAAACAAGTACATAAAAAACAGCCAATTGTCAATTTGACTTTTTGTGCTCTCTGCAGGGTGAGTCACTCCATTGCCTGGAAGATTATGAAACCACATATGCAGGTTAGTACTAGGCATTCAAGTGTTAGTTAAAAAACATCTAAGAAGTATTGGTTCGGTAGTCTCAACAAAAAAAAGGGGGTAACATTTCTGGCCTTAATTACTGGCAAAGTGAGATGCTATGGGGAGGGGGCAGCCTTCATACAAGGGTTTCCCAACTTTTTTTTGTCCCATACACTTCTGTCTTGTCAGCCAATGTTGAACCCAATCTGCTGTTATACTGATCAAATCAGGTGGTTTTAAATGACATCAAACTATATATAGGTCCCTTGTTTGAAGAAGAGTACCTTATGTTGGCTGATTGCTCTTCCTACTTATTCAAATGAACACTGTGACCCTCTTTTCTTGATCTTTTCAAAGTTTTGCAACCCCATTCTTTTGAGCCTGCAATCCCCAGGTTTGAAAGTGCTGCTTTATTCCATTCCAAATTAGATCTTGCAATCCTGTTTGTGGTCACTTGCAGCGCTATTCTTCAACTTAATGCCACTAATAATAATAACTAGTGTCCATTCAATTAGCTTAGACCCTCGGTTTTTAATTAATATTAGAGAAGGTAGAGGTGTCGGGAAAAAATCGTGAAAGAAAAGTTTGTATTCACGAAATTACCCAACAGGATTTTTAATTTCAAAACATATGGATGGAATTTTTAACGACCAATCTATTGATATTTGACCCTTCTTCTCACAAAGTTGCAAATGATGTGTCCAACGTCTGGTACCATCAACAAATGACGTGTGAGGCGGTCTTTGGTATTATACATACGAGGTAGGAAGCGACCAATCGATGTAGCGATACCCACTGCGATCAATATCGGCGGACCAGAGGATCTTGGTCGGACAGTGACCCGCTGCACATATTGTGTCATCTTCTTTTAAAAGGACATAATACAAAGAATGTATTGTATTTTGTATTTCTTTGAAAGTTTGAAGCGACATATTTTTGTCTACAACAATTCGGATAGACGAATAAAATCCAGGATAAAATGACAGCTATTTATACTATACAAGCATTGTTCATGATATCTATATCGATGTCTGATGGCCAAAAATCGCAGAAATTGAATAGAATTGTGTGTGAAGAAATACCTTTCAGCATGCACCTTCAAAATTTTGTTGGGTAATTAGATGAATACCAACTTTCTTTCACAATTTTTTCCCGACACCAATTCATTCTCTAATATTAATTAAAAATCCGAGGTCTAAGCTAATTGAATGGACAGTAGTGAATTAATAATAAGTGAAAACATCAGTAAGAGATGCCTATGTATTCCCCTCTTGCAGATTTTAGTACAAGAGATCCTGTTCCCATTGATGTGTTACACGACGAGGACGATGAATTATGGAATGAAGACCCTTATGAATACATCAGGATAAAGTTTGGTAAGTTAATGGAATTTAGCATATTTTATTCAGTAATGGTACTGTTGGTACAGCTATCCCAATTACTAAATACTATGCATCTTGGATTAAGACATCAAGGTCTTAGCTGTAGCAATTTGTTACAAAAATAGTCTAGCAAGTCTAGTGTAACTGTTTCAACATAACTGAGGATATTCCCCTTCCCCTCCATGGAGTGGCTAAAACTGCCTTGATTTTTGAGAAAAACTAGAATTGTCAAAACTTTTGCATTGAATTGTTAACTGTGCACTTCACAAAGCAACAAACAAAGTTCTCTTTTGAGGTATGCATACCTGCCAACCTTCCCTGTTTTATAGGAATCATCCCTATTTTGAACTTTCAAAATTGCAACAATAGGGATATCCCTGTTTCTGAAATTTCAAACACATTTGAAATAATTGCCGAAAAGTCTTAAAATATTTTTTGGGCTCCTGAAACTCTTCCTGCAACTTCAAAACACTAAAACCCAGTAAACTTCAGGAGACTTTGCCCCGTGTACTCCTCTAAACACAGCTGTTTGAAAGTCTTTTATTATGACAAACCAAGAATAAAACAAATATTATCGCCGGCGACACACTTTTGACAACTGATTTGGAATATTTATCCACTAACTACATTCTGTGGTAAATTTTTACCAAATTTCATTTCAGGGCCATATGATTTTTCGGAAAATCTTTTTTCCCTCCCACGCGCGTTTCTAATGGAAATGGGCATATACGTCGCTATAAACATACAAATCTACATTTGTAGGCCTATATGGCAGATTCCCGCAATGGATTTGTCCGATTTTTGCAGAGATGATAGCTCTTGCATGTCCCTGACTTATATCAGTTGTCAAAATTGTGTCGCCACTGCTTAAAAATTGTTGTGAAAATAAGAGACAATTTGTATGGGGTCAAACAGCTGTTGTAGAGGCCTTAAAAGTGGATCAGACATAGACACCACCCACAAGGGCTTTCGTGATGAGGTGTTTGTGACACATACATTCTGATTTTTAGAGGTTCTCAATGTTGGCAGGTATGGGTATGTGATGCAAGAAGCATTGCCCAAGGCCTTACTTTTGGATGTAGCTAAATCAATCTAAGCAGTATTAGACTTAAAGCAAGTAAAGCAAGAGGGTTATTAGTTTATAAAAAGAATCTTTGCAAATTAGTTGGCACTTCTATAGGCCAGTATTCATGACCTCCATGTGTTTTGTCTGTTTCAGATGTCTTTGAGGACTTCATCTCACCGGTGATGGCTGCACAGACAATCTTGCATTCCTGTGCCAGCAAGAGGAAAGAGGTGCTTCAGAAAACCATGGGCTTTTGCATGCAGGTGCTCACTGAACCTAATACAGGTCCGAGACAGAAAGATGGCGCTCTTCACGTAGTAGGCTCACTGGCAGATATTCTTCTCAAGGTTGGTACACATGGTTGCAAGGATCTGACTTTGCTGACCAACTTTTAAAGTTGAAAAGTGGTGGTAAAAGGCTCAATCATTGTCGTAGCATGTGTCATTTTGGCCCTCACAGCATCTTGCAGAAAGGCTTTTGCAATGCCACAAATGGACCGTCGATCAGCTGCCTACACAAGCAGAAGATATATAATAAATCGCTCTACCATTAAAATAGAACAACCAATGAGATTCAAAACTTGGTAGGGTGACAAGAGTATGAGTTTGGTACTCTATACTTAACTGTCCAGTTATGAATATTAATGAGCTCATGTGCATTCCAACAGCCACTTGGTGGGTAATAGAGCATGAGGTTTAGTGTTGTATACTTTCACCAAGATATAAATATTATTGAACTAATTTGCATATTTTATAAGGCAAATACTTATTTTGGCGGGTCTGATTCCACCTTCGTATATTTATTGCTCCAAATCAAAACCTACTTGTCTGGGCCAGCTTGATTATGCACTGCGTAATTCTTGTTAGGGGCGACTTAAAACTTAATCACTATGGCTGGTATTCTGAAAGGAAGTCTAACTTTAGACCTTGGTTTAAACCAGGGTTAGTCCTACATGAGTGGACCTTTTTTCCTTTCAAAATACTGTGAAAGTTAAGTGTAACGGGTGAGAGAATTCCTTATGGATGGGCCACAATGGCCCATCCATAAGGAATTTTCTCACCCGTTATAGCACATTTTCAGAGTATGTTGGAAGAAAAAAAGGTCCACTTATGTAGGACTAACCCTGGTTTAAACCCAGGACTAAAGTTAGACTTCCTTTCAGAATACCAGCCTATATCACTAACGGTTCTGTTGTGAACAAATGAAACAAACTTGGTTCAACCGTCATGAACTGTCGGTCAACCAGTGGTAAAGTTTGGAAGTCGTTCCTTCGCAGAAGCCACAACTGAGAGTGAATTGTTGGTCTCTAAAGCTCCACCCAAACCATGTTCTAAATGGGTCTATAAAAAAATTCACAACCGTGCTCCTAATTTCAAAGTTTAATGGGGAGGGCAACATAACTGTAATTTGAAGAATATTTAAAATCGGGTTTTTAGCCATTCCTACGTCATTTCAAAGCTTTGTTTTATCAGCATTTCAAATATCAGCATTTTTTGTGAGCTGCCAGCATAGCTGGCATGACCACTAAGCAATCTGTTGTTTGTATGTATGTGTCACTAAAATGTTAAGTTTTTTAATGGAGCGTCCCACAACTTATTCTTTGAATATAGCGAGCGCGAAAGCCGAGAAACGCAAAATTCTAGTTAAAAAATATTTTGACTCATTCCAGATTTTTTTTGGGGGGTAATCGTTCCTTCTCCTATGAAGGCCGATTCATTATTAATTGGTATTGCAGTTAAAGGAGCAGTCACAATTCTGACAATCCATTAGAAACAATTGACTGAGATCAAACTTGTTACCATTCGCACACCACAATAGCAGACGACACATGCTTTTTTGTGAACGCTGTATTTTATATACTTTTTTCTCTTTCATTCTGTTTTCAGAAAAAAATTTACAAAGATCAGATGGAAAATATGCTTGTAAATCATGTGTTCCCAGAATTCCAGAATGAATTAGGCTACATGAGAGCTAGGGTGAGTATAACACAAATTATATGGATTTTAATTAGACCAGTTTTACTTGAATTGGAGAGACATAGATTTTGGTGAAAACAATTCAAGACGAACTTGCGACCACTAGGAATTGATAACATGATAAAGGCGGTCAAGCATTTGAGTATTTGAAGCACACCAAGAAAAAAAAGTGATAGCCTACAACATGGTGGGCTGTTACGAATTGTTGGCCTTAATGTAGCCAGGTGCAGACTTCTGGGGGTTGGCAAAAATATGCTTTTAGCACAATGTCAATAAAATAAAACATTTGATGCGTGTTGAGAGTGGCAGTGTCTCGCGATTAGCAGTGACATATTTTGTATGCTGGGTGTCTTCATAACCTCATAATTGAAAGTGATGAAGTTCAATGTCAAATTTGCCAATGTCATTAATGCAAGGTGGAGGTGTTAAGTTTGACAAAAAAAAACTGAATACGAGATTTGCACCAGAAATGATGGGATATTTTATTTCACCTAAGTTAGCTCATTATGGGTTGATGAAATGAAAGTTGGATGCAGTCTATATTTATATCCTCATAATTAAAAAAATTATCCAACTGCACCAATCACCTATCAAATACTGTCACAAGCACATTCATTCAAATACTTATACTGTCACAAGCACATTCATCGAGGATAAACCTGGACTGCTTAGTCTCTATTTCCTAAATAGAATCCATTGATTATCCATTGTAATGAGTTTTGAGTTTTCCTTCTGATGGCAAACTGATGCAACTTTGTATTGTTTTGACTTGCCAGGCCAACTGGGTAGTGCATTCCTTCAGCGAGTTGAAATTAAAAACAGCAGCAACTTGGAGAATGGCTCAGCCTGACAAGGACGGGCTTAATCCACGACAAGGAGATGCCCTTCAAGGTGGAGGCCGCTTTTGCCCTGCAGATGCTCATCACAAGTCACGACAAGGCCAAAGAGATAGCGCAACCACAAATCAAAGAAGTAATTCAAGGTGAGGTGATCGCCAAGTTTTCCTTTTTTAAAAGAATTTTTTTTATTTTTTTTACGTTTTTCTTTTTTTTGTCTATCGTGTTCTCTACTTGATATGAGAGCCTGACCTTATATACGCTGACGGTCAATTACCGTTGGAAACAACTTGCAGTTTTTGATACTAGACGCATAATGCATGTACAATGCCCTATTCACTACTGTACTAACCATTAATACGGCAGTTTTTTGTCAGTAATCTTGAAAAAGAAATGGATTTAGAAGCTGAAATTTCAGGAGGACAATGAGAAAATACTCCTTTCATCTGATACCGAAATTGATACTACTTCGGTTAAATCAGGGGGGGTCCAAAGACGATCGGAACAAGCCCTTTAACCCACAATGCGACTTCAGTGATACCGATCAAAAAAGCTTTAAAATGAACTTGAGCATGATTAAAGGTGCGGGAGCATGATAAAGGTGGTCATCATTTGTTTATGTCTTTCTTGTCTGCAGCATTACTGTACGTGATCAGGGAAACGGAGAATGATGACTTAACGGGTGTGATGCAGAAACTCATCTACACATATGGCGAGGACATCATTCCTATTGCTGTAGAAATCACCCAACATCTTGTAAGTTCATAGATCGGTTGGCTGATTTATTTTGGGATCAATTCGATTTGCCACCACAGCAAAAACCTGCAGTTTATTCTGTTTGAGGCTGCCGAATTCATTGGGTGGTGGCAATACATGTCTTCCTTGACTTTTTTAGGGAGGCCGTTTACAAAGTAAAATGATTGATTTTCACAGAGCTACTCTGAAATCGATCAGGACACCTCCCAGCTCAGGAAGGTTTTACCCATTTCCCCGATTGCTAAATGCATCATGTGGGTATTCTGATATACACAGTAAATTTTACATTTGGGTTTCCCAAGCTAAAAACATTTAAGGATGACCCATTACCTTTTAAAAAACTTTGGATTTTTTTTTTTTTTTTTTTTTTTTTTTTTTTTTTTTTTAATGTTTTTGAAATATATCAATTTGTATTATAAAAGGGGCCAGGGGGATTCAAGTTGGCTCTTTAAGAGTTTACTAGAGTACTCTTAATACTAGATGTGATGTCCCTCATATTAGTACTGTAAATTGGGGTAATTTAATTTTTAATGATCGTGATGTAATATTCTGGTAAAGCGATCAAACGTGATTTCTAAATACATCAATACATGTACATACATCCATGCAACATGCTATTAGTAACTTCCTGGTATCATGTTCTTAACCAATATTTTTTGTTTTGGTCCCCCGCCAAACTTTTGTTGGCGAAGGGGGACTGTAGAAAGGCTCCCGTCCGTGTGTGCGTGTGTGTGTCCACGCGATATTTTGGAAAACAAGCAAGTGTGGGTGTCCATTTTCGAAAACATAGATGTATCCCACATACGCGTTGGGTGGATCCGAAATGTGTCATGGGTCAAAGGTCAAATGAGGTCAAAAATATGGTAAATATAGGGTTAAATTGCGTATCAACCTTGTCAACACTATATCTTTGATCTAAGAAGTATGGGTGTCCATCTTTGCACCATATAGGTCGCTAATAGGCGAGGATGCGTTCGGAGATGGGTCAGTGCCATGGGTCAAAGGTCAAATGTGGTCAAAAATTAATATAAACCGTGTCACTTGTGGTAGGAAGATGAAACCTGGTGGGTGTGATAACATTCGGTGCCAAAATTTTTGAGGGTCATTCAAGGTATGTGAGGTCATTCATGGTCAAAATCCCTAAACCTGCTGGTAGGATGATGAAACTTATGGTGCGGCAAATTCATGCTGAACAATTTTGAAGGTCATTTTCAAGGTCATGTGGGGTATCCAGGTCAAATCACTATGCATGGTTGTATGTCATGAAACCAAGGTCATCGGGGGCAATCATATGCATGGTGATGGTCATGAAACCAAGGTCATCTGGGGTCATCCAAATTATTGAAACTGTTATGGTAGGAGCCTCTCTGGGTCATGACAAACCTCCCTAAGTTATGTTACTTTTCTCCTACCGCGACGAGCGTGGGACAGGGGTTTTAAAACGCCTTGTTAAATTGTGGTTTTGATAGTAATTGAATATTGTCCACATCATGATCGCAATTAAAAAAAAAAATTCTCTTAAGATTCTTTCAGGAGAATTAAAACAAAATCCAACCCCACTTTAAGAAAGTCTTTTATTTCAGGGGTGCAGTTTTGTAAGATTCAACTTTTTTCCCCCCCCCCTTTTCAATGTAGGCTTGTGTTAGCAATTGACAGAAGTAGAACAGTGTTTTACCAAGATCCTCCTTGTTTTTCCTAGGAAATACTTCACCCAATGCTAGATGCCGATATAGAACAGTCAGACGACAAAGCATATATCCATGGGAATACTTCAAACACCATAGAAAAACAATACTTAATGTGGTAGAAAAAAGAAAGAGGAGGGTACAATTGGATCGGTTGGTTGAGTCGAGAATTGTACCTGACACGAGTTCCAATGTCTCCGAGACTATCTCCCATGTATTTAGTGTTGCGTTAAACAGGCATGGAGCAGAGGAACATAGTGCCCCTGCATCAGATCCATTCCCCCCCCCCCCTAAAGTGACCATTTGTACAGTATCTTTGGAGGGACCCAATTTTCCCCCTCAATGAAACGATTGGCACCCCTTCTGCCCCCCACCATTGTAAAGTATGGTTACGCCACTACATGCACTGAGTTTGTGGGGAATTTATCACAGAACTGAAACTTGGTCAGTCATTTACCTCTTGAACTCGTGCTTGATTGGGATGCCCATCCTGACTGACATGTGTCCTCTTTGACACAGGCTAAATAGGAACGGTGCTCATACAGAGTGTATACTGAGCTAAATATGTAAGCTAAAAATTCCCCCTTCATTCTCCAGCCCAATTATTTATGTGGAATATTATATTATTTTTTTTTTAGTAACAAGTGTATTTTATCAGCCGATCACTCTAAGTGAGTAAAATGTGTATACGACCCCTCCCCCCCGGTGATGGTAAATTTTAAAGATTACAATTAAAGAGAGGAAAACACACAGATATGAGTTTAATGAAAACAAATTCGATCAAGACTTAAAAAGCTGGATTGGAATGGGCGGGGGTGTCACCAGTGCTAGGAAAATCGACGAAGAGAAAGCAAGTTAAGCTTGGATTTTATCCAGTAATAAATGCAAGATGCGTAGATTTGTAGGGAATTGTCTTTTGGAAGATTGTTGATTTTAGTATTTTGCTACAAAAACAAATATTTATTTTTGTTCCATTTCCAGATGGTTCTCAATTAGAAGGAACTGGTTTTGGATGATAGTAGGGGTAGTGTCTTCAAAATAGTGTCATTGGTAAGTTGACTGGCATATTCATTGATCGTTTATTGTGTCACATGCTATGGTAGACAGAGACACCTTGGTCATTCTTGTAATAACTTTTTCATCCAGGAGGGAGGTGGCGTGGGGGGGGGGGGGTGGGGGGGGGGGTTATATTTGGGGGGGGGGGGGTATTGTGATTGGTGGTCTTGGCCTCGGGGTAGCCCTTTACTAAGCAAAAAAAGTGCACTCGTGCCACTTTGGTGTAGGTCATTAAACAATATAGTATTTTCATGGGGTGCCATCAACTTCCAACAGCGTGGACAGGACTAGCACACATTGTAACACATCTCAAGTATCAAAAAGGTTTGAGTGATTAAATATGTTGACACGACTGACAGAAACCCCGGAAACGTGATTCTTAAGTGCCGCCAGTGGTGCCTTAAGGAGAGGGGCCAAAACAAAGTTTGTACAGGGGTCAAATTTGTAAATTGATCCAATAATGTTGAAAGCACACAATGTTATGTGTCTAACCATAAGGATTTCAGAAAAGGTATAATTTGTAAGATGTAACCAAAAAACCCTAAAGTTTCAGAGTTATAGGCTAAAAACATCAAATCAATAACAAGGGTCAATTTCAGTTGTATACAGGGGATCAGATTTTAAAAATTGCTCAGAGTTTGGATAAAAAATGGTGCAAATAATTTGGTGGAGCCATAGGAACAATTAAGGATATAGTTTTTTGAGTGTCCAAGGCTTGCTTAAGACAGTATGGGGGTAAACAAGATCACGCCCATTGAATGCAATAGGACTTGACCTTCTGTGCCCCCTACATCGAAACTAAGCATTTAAGACAGTCACAACTATTCCATTTTTAATCCATGAACTCCCCTCCAATAATTTGCACCATTTTTTATCCAAATCGAGCAATTTTTAATTTGACCCCTGTAACGACTGAAATTGACCCTTATTATTGATTTTTTGCTTTTTTAGCCTATAACTCTGAAACTTTCGGCTGTACATACATTCCAAACTATACCTTTTCTAATCTTATGGTTAACACCTACATTTTGTGCTTTTCACATATTGGATCAATTTACAAATTTGACCCCTGTACAAACTTTGTTTTTGGCCCCCTCTCCTTAAGGCAACCACTATGCGCACTTTAGAATCACGTTTCAGTGGGTTTCTGTCGTCTGTCAAACTATTTAATCACTCAAACCTTTTGTACTTGAGATGTGTTACAAATGTTGTGCTCGCTCCAGGGCTAGTGGTACCATTTTGTGCCCTGTGAAGGGGACAGGCTGTCCATAATGTGGTCAGTTTTCTGCTTTTCGGCAGTGCACAAGAGAATTTTTTTGGTTTTTTTTTTTTTTTGTGAGTATCTTGGTACATTAATTTGTTACATTTCATCTTCATACTGTGATATCCCTACAATCTCGGTCATCTGAAATCATGTCAACTTGTTTGGGAGGCTCGAAGCATTCTCTATCCCATATCCATCTGTCCCCACCATCAATGTTGGGTTCTTGTTTTCCAGATTCAACATTGACCAGTGGAGAAGGGGAATTTTTGAAGTAGGAGCCAATAAAGGGTTTGCAAACATTTTTGACCGAGATTGTAGTCTGTGCCTGTGGCCCAGTTTGATATCATAATACTTTTGCCATGTTATTACCTTTTACTGAAAGGTCTCGGAAAATTTTAGCTTGGTATAGCTCCTTCCAAAAAAATCACTTAATGTCTTTGTTAATGAAGTTGTAAACTGTTAAACAAATAGAACAAAATCGGAAGAACCACTAGCCCAAGGTTCAAATGTGTGTAATCCGATGGTGACGAGAGGTCATGTGTTGCCAATTAAAGGGCATGCTTTGAAACCTATCCATTTTTGTTTTCCCACCACAAATCAAAATGCTACGATCACCATTTGGTCAGATAAGCACTAACCCAAGGCCCATTTTAGGTAACACATAATTGGGGTCAAATTTTTCTTCACGACATCCAAATTATTTTATTATCAGTTTATAAACAACACAAAAATGGTATCATGGTTAAGGAAAAATCTTCATACAGTTTTCTTATGTCAGTTTTTTTCCGTATTATTTTTTTTACAGTAGAATACAATCGTAATTACAACCTTGAGAGCAATGTTTCTCATTCTTCTCCTTTACCAGATTTCTATGAGGAAGTGCTGGCTCTCATCTTCGTATCCATGTACTCATGTATCCCCACCCTTCTGGCATGTCCTTCTCAATGATGTACGACACTTTCCAAGATGATATTATTACTACTTGTAGGTACGATTGCAGACATTGTCTTTGCGGCGCAGCGCGCGCGATCGTGCGCAGTCGCGCATCTGAAATGCTTTGAGTCCGAGCAATTTATCCGCGCCTCTTGTTAAAAGGCCGACTGCTATTTTTCTTTCTCTTCCTCTCGTATTTGAGCCGGCAACCCAGCAAAATACTTCATTTGGCAATATTTATGATAAATGCTCACGGAAAACTATGCTTTACCAAGTTACACGCAATTTTCAGATAGTGTTAACGACTGGTAAATCGGTGCCGAGAGCAAAAATCTGCAGTATTAACTCCAACTCCACACCTGTATCGGTATCGGAACTCCAATGGAAATACCAATACCGCATGGATGGTGTACGAAAAATGAAAACGGACTAGGTGTAAATATGCATGAATAATTAACGTCTAAATTTAAAGCCTTCGCATCGCACATGTTTTATGTTTGATTGAGCCTTGAAGCCGATTTTTTAGATGGCGCTGCCGCTCTGGGGCGAAAGAGTTGAGGGGGGGTCTTACAAAACATACGGAGTAGAATTTAGCATATATTTTCGACATGAAGAATTAAAGAAACGATCGACTGTACCACCTTGTGATCATTGATCTGTAAACTATGCAACGAAACATGTTCAAAAAAATGAAGGTGCCGGGGAAATCGTTTCGCCCGATTTCAAGTAAGAACATACGTGACAGATGACCAACACGTTATTGATACGGAATCAAGCATCGTGAATCGCCAATATTAATGACAACATGAGCTTACTCCCAATTAGTTTTACGATAATTCTGACTAAATATGGGCTGAATGTTGCGACTTAGGTCATACATTTGTTAGCTGATATGTTTGACTGTTCGTGCATGCCCAGTTTTACTCTCGCCCTAGTCTAGACTAGATTGATCCCTCAAATGAACAAAAAAAAAACAACTTTCCGCTCATGTTCAAGGGTTCAAGGCCCCTTGGGTGAATAATTCTTTGAAAGTTGATACACTTGAATGATAAACCTCTTACATCATGGTATACTTTGATTAAATCTTGAGTGTCAGTCTAAGTATGTAACACTTAACTTGATTTAATACTAATTGATTGCCGTATAAAACAATACCTTATGGCTACACCTGAATTAAAATGCATGAGCTTTAACTGCTTTCTGGGTCCCAACTCAGTTGCCGGTCCTGCTGCATGCGCTCTTCTATTACTTTGTAAAAAAATGTCGTCTCCAGCCAGAATTTGGGAGCTTTTAAAAAGATCTTCTGCAGCCGCCTCAAGGAGCCAAGATGAGTTTTTTAATGGCTCCTCTAAAAATTTCAAAAGACAGTATCTGGATGGCCACGAGAGGAAATGTTTTTCAAAATTAACCCTAAACAGTAGTTTGAAAGGTTTTTTTAATCATGGAAAAACACAGAAATATACAAATGAATATTAAGGGGAAACAGTTTTGAACCCTTTGAATGTAGCTAGTTGTAGCTTGTAAACAGCTTGTATTGAACTATGCATTTGGAAATCTGCAGAATGTTCTTTAGGTCAGATCAAACTTCCTTTGGAGCTTTCTAATAGTCCGTACATTAAGCTTCATACATTTATGTGTAGATCTGCTTAAAATGTACAATTCATCTTTCCCATAATAGTCAGTGTCCAGATAAATTTTATTCTTCCGTGGATTGGACGACCTATTTCCCTTTTTTCTTCCCTAAGTCGCATGTAGCTTCATGCCAAATTTTGATATTGAACATTTCTATTTTTTGCTGTTGCAAGATATGATGCAAGCTCGTCATAACGTTGTACCAACAGATCCGAATGCTTCATCCAATCCTAAAACACTTAGATAATTATTTACAAACATGTGCAAAAAGGTAGGTTGATGCTGGTATAAAGAGTTCACAGCGATTTTGAATCTGGCAAAATAATGATTTAAGTATGGAATGTGTGTTTTAAGTACATTTTTAGCATTCAATAAATGTGGTAATAACAAAATGAAGTCCATTTCAAAAATTTAAATACTGGTATGTCTTAAGTTTTACTATTGACAAGCTGTGGCTAGTATCGCAAGGCGACATTAGTAATTTTCTGAAGATAGACTAAATATGAACAAAAGATTTGGGCCTGATATCTGCAAGGTAGTCTAACCTTAGACCCAGGTTTAAACCAGGTTTAGTCCTACGTGAGTGGATCTTTTTCCATCCACATGACCAATGGCCAAGCCATGAGGAAAATTTCCATCCGTTACATTTAACTTACCAGATTTTTGAAAGGCAAAAAAAAAAGGTCCACTCATTGTCTAACCAATGGTTTTTTAAACCAGGCGCTAAAGTGACTCCCTTTCAGAATACCAGCCTTGATACTTAGGGATGACAGTTAAGTTCCACAAAATAAAAGAGTGGTCAAAGATACTTTTTATTTACAAAATGCTTTATTGTGCCCAAAATTAGTCAGGAGGCACAACTTTTTTAATGAAGGTAAAGATTAGTAGTATGTGCAAGTTATTCAAATCACCCAAGTTCTGACAAGTTTGTTCATTGTGATGGTGAACAAATGCATTATGCATAAAATAAAAAATCAAAGTACAGCAAGCACATTGCCATTGGCAAGCGGGGATATACAGTTGTAGCAGCTAAAAAAATTGTCTGACCCTGAATCAATTTGAAGGTTAGGATCAATTGGTGGTTTACACAATGCCAGTAGTAATTAAACCAGTCCTAATCAAGAGCGTGTACCGGAATAGCATTTCTGAACTATGCTTGTTTTTTTTCTCCAGGGTGGGGCAGGAAGATGCAGGTGAAGACCCCGAGTGCCATGCTTGCCAAGCTACTGGAAGTCATCTTGCGCAATTCAAAGGAAGAATAGAATAGGGTAACTGTCTTCCACCACACTAAGCTCAAAATAAACAGACACTTAGGGTTACCAGGATTTGAGTTGTACTGAATGCTGGGACCCTTTGCACTACTGGACATTATCCTTCATTAGCCTAACCAAAAACAAAAAGTTTGTCCTCCACAATTTGTGCTTCGGGTTGCATCAGAAAGCTTTTTTTTTTTTGTGGCCTGCTGTGGCAGGAAGAACATATGATAGCTTTTGGCTGGGCTGTAAAGTGAGGGTTTTAGCAAGTGTCATTTCTTGCGAATGCAGTGACAGATTAAATTGATACTTGCCTAAAAACCTATCAACCCGAGCCTCATCTGATAAATGTTGTACCATTCAAACCTCCTAGGGACTCTCTGGACCTTTGACGCCATTTTGTCGGGCGCCAGTGTTCAGGATTTTTATTTTAAAACAAGCAAAAAAGGTATCTGTAAGCATTTGTGAACGGTCATGTAATTGTCAAATGATATTCTCAAATGCTATTGTTGTTCTTTTTTTGGGGGGGGGGTGGTATGGTAGAATGAAGTTCACATTTATTTCAGGCAGCTTGCATAAAGAGGATGGTCATAGCTCAGAGGTTACAGGGAAATGTAAGCTGACTGCAAAAAAAAAGCCCGCAAAGCTTTTCTATAGGCGGGATGCATATTAGGTTGAGTAATGATGTCTTAAACCAACACAAACATTTTACAAGAATTTGCTAGAATTTTGTAATCACCTGATACTGCTGAGGTTCCGACTCCTAAATAGTATGTGAGTCTTTTAAACTTTTAAGGTGTACCACTCTTCATAGAGGAGCTTAGGACAGGCTCACAAGGAAGTAAGACCACAGAGCTTAGACCAAATTGTGCTTACCAAGTGGTGGTAGCGGCATTGTACTTAAACCCATCCTATGATGGCCACACTAGAGAAAATGACCATACCAACTTCCCAATGAGGCGTGACAGCCCCAGTCATCAAACAGAGTGGTGCACGATACCGACTGCTTTTTAGGGTAAGAAAAACTTGATGGCATATCCAGTGACCTTTTCAAGCGTTGAGTAACCCCTTTCCTCTGCTTTAAAAAAACACTTAACGGCACTATCAGTTGATTTGCTAAATCAGAAATCGAAAAAAAAATCATCAAAAAATCAGATTTTTGCCATTTTTGGAACCAAGTGTATCCTAAACATACCCTGCAAGTGTTACGTCTAGAAGTCAAAGCCTAATACGAACAAAATCGGGATATTTTACTTCATACTGGCCTACGGACAATTACTGCCACATGTAATTGGAAATGGGGACGTTATATCTCTCCCCGCACCCCCCCAAATTGCGGTTTTATTCCTTTTCTGCAAACTTTTCAGTTGTAAAATATTACCTAATGGGTCCTACAGCTTGTCCTTCCACTACAATATAAATAGTTTTTTATTTTGGGATAATCACTGATAGTGTCTTTAGTGTATAAGGTCTTAAGCACTCCCATATGTGTTTATAGGGGGGAATTTTTTACCAAAACTGGTATTGATGGGGGTATTCAAAACACGACCACTTAACAGGAAAAAAGAATGAAAAATCGGTTGTACCGATTCAAATGGCGGTCCAAAAACAGATTTTTGCAACGCGCACCGACTTACCCGCCAAAAAATATGAAAAACTTTCCCGAAGGCTTTTGCTAAATTTGGTCATAATAGGAGAACATGAATAATTTACATTATGAAATGAAAAAAAAATTAAACAAAGTTACTCCAAGTACGATTTAATAAGGGGCAAAACAAATTTTGAATAGCGCTACCAAAAGATCTAATTATGCTAAATAGCATAATAACGCCATGGGTGGATTTAATTTTTTTCCCAACAAACGGCAAACTGATATTTAGGCAATTACATTAAAAATTTTGGGCAAAATAAGTACTGTTAAAAAATCCATAAAAAAAACAAAATGTTGGGTCCACATTGACCCCCCCCATTAAACTAAGTGTTAAACAATGTTGCTGGAGAGTGCAGAAAGATGGAAATAGTAACATTGCTTGTGAGAATTGGGCGTTTTCAAAAAATAAAAGAAAGTTTCACTGTCGTAAGATATTTATTCGGCATTAACCATCAAAAGTAAGTCCATCCAAACTGAGGTCTTGATACTTAAGCAGCTACAGCATCAGTCTATGATGCACTAAGCGATAAACTTAAATCACTCCATGCATCCCCTATTTCACATGAGGGAAAACATCTCTGAAACTGAAGGTTTGGTGGAAGAGACCTTCAATTTATTTTACCTATGGTTTTAAGGGTAGTGTCAACCTTGTGGCTTTTGTTTTACACGAATTTCTGATTTTGCACATTAAATATCCAACCTGTGTCTATAGTTACAACAAAGGGTTATCAACCTGCAGACAAATCTGAGCTGTATTTTTTGCCGATTTAAAACAGCTATTGACCATTTAAAGTCACAAAAAAAAAAAACGCTTGTTCTAACCGGCGGGATTTAAGACATTTCACGGCCCTCGGGCGCAGGCGCACCATCGCGTCGCGCGATGAATTTTTGCTGCGTAATTAAGCGTGCACGTGTTTTAAGGTACTTTGCGCGCACGCATTGCTTGGAAAAAACGAAAAATAATATTGCAAAGTAAACAAAGCGCTAATTTAGACAAGATGAAATTTCAATTTTCCATTTCTGAGGTTAGAGACAAAAATATGTTGATTAAAATAGTGCATAAAAGATGTACTTTGATCACTTGCACAACAATCATACTCCAAAGTTCAAAGAATAAAGTTATTTGAGAAGCCAGCTTGAAATGGCGTGAAAAGTCACTTTTTTACTAAAAAACATGGATTTTCAAGGTTCAATTTTCGGCAAAAGTTGGCAATTTTCAGACAAGATAACTCAAAAATACTGAAGTAAAGTAAGGTTTAACTTCCTACGATAGCAATTGGTATTCTCCAGGGACGGTTTTCTCAAATTTTAATTTTTCCATTTCTAACTAAAGATATCTCCAATATATACTCACAAATTTTGGAAAAGAAAAGTAGAAAAATCACTATTTTTTGGAATGTTTCCTTAAATTTCGAAAAAGTAAGCTCTGTTTAAAAAAAAATTAAAAAACCGTCCCTAGGACAATTTGGTCTTGTTTTCTAAAACATAACAACCGGAATATTGAAAATTCAATTGTTTTGTTATGCTGTTCTGAAAATTTGGGGCAAAATCGTGTTTGTTAGTATTTTTCTCCAAATACGGAAAGTTTTTAATTAATTGGATGCATCATCGGGTTCATCGTCCCAATTGCTTTCTAGGAAATGTATACTCTTACATACAATAATCAAATATTTTGCGAAAAGTTACAAACCAAATAGATACTCGAAACTCAAGGTTCACACTGCCCTTAAACAAAGAAAGAGTAAGTTCTCAGCCACAGTTGTTCATCTTACCAGATATGTATGCATAAAGTATGTGATACTACACTATGAATAAAAGGTGGTTGACACCATCAACAGATTTGGTATCAGAAGAAAGTTCATGTTCTCATTACGCTAATTACATTCAAGGCCCAGGGAATGTTTACTTTTGATATCAGAACAAATACGTCTGCAAATGTGTCACCACACATTGGCCCCCCACCCAACACACAATATCCTTATGGACCAAGTTGGTACTATTTTGCTTTTACTATCCAGATATGTGGACCAAATTATTTAAACATTTGTAATCTGATGTTTTTTGGTGGTGATGCTTCCACTGATGGAATACGAAAAATCGGACCACGATCGGGGTCACCTATCTCTAAGCAAGGTTCTTAAGTGTCCTAAAATTCTGTGATAATAAACAGTCATCTGTGTTGCATCCTAGCGAGAAAACATATGCTCTTGAATTTGAGTTTGACCAAATTGGCCTGTAAAAGTTGCTTGAAAATCCAACGATATGGAAAGCAATGTGTATGAGTCCCTGACCGCAAAAGATTTTCAATTGATTCTTTGCTGAAAATCAGCTTATTTCCATTTTTTAAATCCAAATGAACAAATAATGCGTGTTTCACAATTTTATGATGGGGAAGTACTTGAACAATAGGCACTCAGTCATCCAATGTTTTGGTGAAGGTTTTCATGCAAGTTTCATTGATGCAAATGAGGCTTAGGTGCGATGTAATGTGTAGAGTGTAGATATTCTATTCAAAAGGCTCATTTGCATACTATTGGACTCTAATGAAAAACTGCTACCATTATTCGTATTATTATATACAAGATGAAGCCTGCTTGAAAAAAGTGATAAAACAGGTCACAATGATGCCAAATGGCAGTGGTTCCTTGGTACACTTAGTGATGCATAAGATAATTCAAACTAGGCAGTCACCCGGCCTTTGTGATAACCTGGCTTGTTGGGCAGCTCCGTTTACCAATCAAACTTGGTGTGCCAGCCAAAGCTACACCGACCCACAAGATTGTATTGGCTACACCTTGGATAAAAAGGGTGGACAGACGTGGCCTATAATAAGGCCTAAAAAAAAAATTGGTTTGATTTGAGTACATGAGGCAACGCGGTTTTGAACTGGTAGTTTTCGCGTGACACACAAAGTTCACTTTATGAATTCCTGCCCTCCTCCTTCTACAACCATTCCCCGCTTTATCCCCTCTTCTCACCTCACCTCCTTTCCCCTTGCCTTGCTTTCTCCGTCTCTTCTTTCATTCCTCAGAGAAATGCGCCCCATTGTTGTTTGAAAGTTAATTATTTCAATAATCATGTATGCCACCATAGAAAAAAGTATACATATTCTGGAAGGAAATTTCACAAGGAATCCAAAAATGACATGTTTTCATGTGGGGTTAAGGTTAGAGCGAAATGCCAGTAGAAGTGAGATTTTTCAGTAAAAAATTCTGAACTTCATGTGACACTTTCTTGTTTTCATCTTATACCCCACATCAAAAAAGACATCATATTTTGAACTCTACAGCAGGCTAGAGCTTTCCAAAAATGTATACTTTACTATGCTACCTGCTATAGTTATAGGTGCACAAGGATTTGTCGCATGCAATGAAATGTACTTTTTTTCAAATTCTACAAGGTTAATGATTAGAATTCATGTTATCAGCACAAATGCCACAAAAACATGTATGTTTTCCACCTGATGGATAATGAAAAATTTCAAATTTCTTGAGCTTACCTTTTATACAATTAGGAGTAGCTTAAAGAGAGTCTTGAAACTTACATGGAAATGAAAAAATGATGTCGCATTCATCTACGACTAGAGACCTGACAATTCTGGTACATTTTTCTTGTTGCTTATAAATCCACACCCACATTAAGAGTGCTTTTCTTGGGCACTGTAATGAACTTCCTTCATAGGTTTCTTATTAAAAAACCAATCCCTGGTGGTTGTGTATAGTAACTTTTGCCAAAGTCAAGATATTCCTCATTGATTTAAATTGTTGTGACAATTTTGAAAGCTCTACATTTACATTTAAAATAAACTGCTTGTATCAAGTTTTAAAGTTCTTTATGTGAAGATTTTAATTTTCCCAACCAGTGCACATAACATCAAACAAAAGCAGAATTACACCATCACATTTTAATCGCATAAATTTTGCTGTTTGAATGATTATTTTCTCATGTGAGGGTCCACATTTACTTTTCTTTCAGTTGCCAAGTATTTATTATATTCAGTTATTTTCCATAGTTAATCAATGCCAATGCTCTAATAAACTAAACAATTGATTGAGTAATTTGGGACAGTGACATATTATAGTAAACAGGGATTGTTATTCCACAAATTACCACGGTGGGAGCCTCAGCTCCACCCTGTAATTTTTTACTGAAATGATATAACTTCAGAAGTTTACAGGCGTGTGCATAATTAAGGTGTCAATTTAGAGATCTCACCAAGAGCTTAAATTTTGTGGGCGCCAGCTCAGCTGGAAGGCCACTTAGCAATCCGTTGGAGTGTGGTAGGGTGGGGATGTGTGTATGTGGGTGTCACCAATATTGTAAGTTTTTTTAAAAATGACCTCAATTGAAAAGTTTAACTCCAATTTGGACCCAAACTTGTGTCATAGGTCACCATGGGATCCCTCTATGTTGATGCAGGTCAAAGGACTGTTGAAAGGTCAAAGGTCATGTGAGGTCAAGTTGAAAAAATGGGATTAAAATGTAAAAATTGATCTAAATGAAAACTTGAAGTTCAATTGGAACCAAACTTTGTCATAGTGCACCATGCAATCCCTCTTATGTTGATGAGATCAAAGGTCGCGTGCCAGGGTCAAAGGTCATGGGGCGGCCCACAGCTGTATATGTCGTTGAATATAGGCGAGCGCGAAAGACGAGAACCGCGCTAATTCCTAGTTGATATGTAATTTGTTATGTAGGTATCAAGATGGAATTAAAATTGTACAAAACAATCCAAAAAACATTGTGCCCGTGTCACGGCTCCCACCCTACAGACTACCAGTTCAAAACACATGGCCCTAGGAAAAAAATGAGGGTAGGTAGCGTTGGATTATTTTTGTTTTTTTTTTTTGTTTCACATACCAGAAACACAAAATATATGATGAACAATACAAAAAACAAATGGCACATATTCACTTTTTCTTTGTATTGGTCATTTTGAAGTCCGTGCATCTTTAGAGTACCGAAGTATGCCGTCATTAACTTCCTGTTTTTTAAAAACTTTTGTTTTTTG
>JAMKCH010005683.1:0-57800 GCA_023653785.1 Ophioderma brevispina
CATTATGATATTTTGTAGTATCAAATGTAAGTTATGTTCAAATAACAACAATTTGCTGGTGTTTTCATCCTGATACTTCAAATGAAACATCCAAGCTATCTTAGATGTGAAATGATGCATTTTATGTCAACATTTATTTACTTGCTACACTACTATACATTGTATGAGTAAGTACCATAAACTTTTCTACATGTGGCCATTAAAATATTTCCTCTTACCTCTCACGGTGAATGGACAGACCTAAAACTTTTAATGAGGTCTCACTTATTTTGAAATCTACTATAGTAGAGTACTGTATAGGCATACTGCAATGCATTGTGGGATTGATTCCAAACACCCTCTGAGTGCAGCCCTTTACTGTTAACAGGGAATATAATATCCCCAAAGACCCCACCATGCTTGATGGAGGTATCCAGGGGTGGAGGACACTCTACTTTTTCAGGTAGGGATGTTCCCCTCATAGGGGAAAGATGTTCCAAATACTCTGGGAGTTTCTGACATATTTATGAATTCGGAAACCTTAACAGAATAAACATGTAAAGGGTTTCCGAATTCATAAGGGTGTCAGAAAAAAGTGTGTCAGATGGGTCAGGTTACGGAAACTGCCCCAAATACTTCTGCTATAGTAATAGCAAACTCACATGAATGAGCCTTGTGGTTCAAATCAGTGTTTCTAAAATAAATAAGACCTCAGCAAATTAATGCACTGTAAAGTTTTGTATCCAAAGTCGCATGATTAGTATGGCTACCTATGGAATTAATGCCATAAAATAAATGTATGGTAACATTTGACATTCATAAATTTTCACTTAAAGCACGATTCCCCCCCCCCCCCCAACAAAAAAAATTATGGTACCAACACTGCCGAATGATATTTCTTTTTTAGGACAGTAAAGGGCGCACACCACTAAATAAACGCTCCATTGAAATACACGTAAAATAACCAAATCTCGCCCTCTGATTTGCACCCCGGGTGACAATATTTTGAATGTTTGAATCCATTTCTCTGTAGATCACAACTGAATCTTTAAAAAAATGTACAATTTTTGATGTAATTCTAGTATAGATTTTAAAGGTGCTTGTTCCGATTTATGGGTATTGTGTTCTCTACTTGATATGAGAGCCTGGCACTTGCACATACACCCCATCAAGTACCGTAGGAAATAAACTTGCGGTTTTGATGGTAGACGCAATAATGCATGTTGCAAAGCCCTATTCAATACTGTGCTAATATTGGTGGTTAACCACTAAAACGGCGGTTTTTTGTTTATATCTTGGGAATGAATGGATTTGAGGGCTCAAATTTCAGGATGACAATGAGAAAAATACGGCCTTTCATCTGATATCAAAATCGATATTGCTTCCGGGTAAATGAGGGGGGTCGGGTCCCAAAGACGATCGGAACACACACCTTTAAGAAAAGGGCATATGAACAGTGCCACCACTATTTTGAGCCGACGTGCACGCCTCATAGCCGCTTTCGACTAGGGCCGGAAGTCGAGGGCCTAGTTTCTGCCATTCTGCACAAAATCGAATTTCAAAATTTTGTGATAATCTCAGCGATGATCAAACTATACTCTTTCACTTTTATTATAATATACCACCCTCACTGGAAACCGGTCCCCAAAGGACTGCAAAATATCTCACACCGGTTTTGGTTTTTTACCGGAACTAACCACCATTACACCAAACATGGAGTGATTTAGTGTTGTGCGCCCTAAACTAGGAAAATGACGGGCTGTCACTAGCATAGTATGTATTAACCACTTGTCATAGCTATGTTACCCAAGGCCTGGGTGTTCCCGGTAATTTATTTAAAATCAACACGAATATGCTTATTTTTGCTGAATACAAATAATAAAAACAAGCGAGTTAACAGATGGTGTTTCGGCCCCACCGCGGTCAAAGGTCCATATTAATAAAAATATTAAAACCATGCATTATTACTGTGTTAAAAAATGGCACACTCATCATAGCAACTACAAACATACACTGGCCCACGCTATTTTGGATGCATGAATATTGAAAATGTGGAAACAAATATTGTGGTTGACCTTGACGACGGTAAACTTTCTGAACAAACCATGTTCTTGGATGTCTAAGGATCATTTTATATCCAAGGGCTGCCTGGTGAAATCAAAAAGTGCATGGTCTTGTGCAGTAATATTTACCTGCTCACCAACAAACTTGTTCAGTCGAAATGGCCATCGGCACTCCAGCCTTTTATTTATATCGCTCTATGATGTTACCATAATAACATTTGCTGGTATTCTGAAAACGAGACTAACTTTAGACTTGGTTTGAACCAGGGTTAGTCCTACATGAGTGGACCTTTTTCTTTTCAAAATACTGTGAAAGTTCAATTTAACAGGTGAGAAAAGTCCTCATGGATGGGCCATCCATGAGGAATTTTCTCACCCATTACAGCACATTTTTAGAGTATGTTGGAATGAAAAAAGGTCCACTCATGTAGGACTAACCCTGGTTTAAACCCAGGTCTAAGGTTAGTCTCCCTTTCAGAATACCATCCATTGTGTCTTCATTCTGTAAAGTTGCGATTAAAATCAATCAAAAATGTGGTTTTTTTTTAAATGCAATGGATGTCTGGTTTAATTAGCCATCAAAAATGCTGTATGAATTCATGTACTCTCTAAATGTAAACAAGTGAAAATTTCACTCTCCAAAAGAGTGAAACTCTTTTAAACCACTCCATAATGAGTAGTTTATACTTCAAGAGCGAATTCCCACTCCAAAATGAGTGCTTTGCACTTAAAAAGAGTGAATTTCCACTCAAAAAGAGTAAGAAATCACTCCAAAAAGAGTGGATTTCCACTTGTTTTCGTGTTGTCCTTCATTTCACTCAAAAGTGTTGTCCTTCGTTTAACTCCTCAAACGAGTGGAAATCCACTCTTTTTGGAGTGATTTCTTACTCTTTTTGAGTGGAAATTCACTCTTTTTAAGTGCAAAGCATTCATTTTGGAGTGGTTTACAAGAATTTCACTCTTTTTGGGAGTGAAATTTTCACTCGTTACATTTAGAGAGTAGTACTCGAGGGAATTAAGGTTAAAAACAGACAATAAAGCACAATGTTAAAAGATGGATTTTTAAAAATTGTTTTTAGATTTGCAATCATTTTTAGATTGTCCATTTTAACCAGAAAGACATTATGGCTGTGGGTGTATGTGTATGTATGTATGTTTGTGTATACTTAAAACTTTTGCTGGTGGGTGGCTCATGTGTATCGCCATATGATACAGTACAGGTGGCAACTGGACCAAATGCGGAACCCTGTCCTTTAATCCTCGTAGGCTCTATTCAATCTGAGTAGGGTGATAGAACCCTTGTTGGGAACAACACAGCAGAAAGTCTCTTTAGGCTGTCCACTGCATCCAGTATCATCTCCAGTCATCTTGACTTTGTCTTGCAAGGGAATACAGATGAGCCTGGATGAGAGAGTGAGGTCGATGCCTGCAACTTTCCTCACTCTACACAGCTGTTTGAAAGTCTCATTTACTAAGACAAAATCGGAATAAAACAAAAAATATCAACAGCGACACATGTTTGACAACTAATTTGGATTAATTTTACCACTTCATCCTGTGTAAATTTTACAAAATTTCATTGCGGGCAAATATGATTTTTCTTCAAGATCAATTTTAACACGTCTCTCTATGGAGAATGGGCACATAGAGGGCACTATAACATACAAATCATGACCTTTGTAGGCCTATATGGCAAGATAATTTCAAGCAATGGATTTTTCTTATTTCTGGAGAGATAATAGTTCTTGCATGTCCCTACTAATGTCCGTTATCAAAATTGTGCCAGGGCTGCTTAAAATTGCTCTAAAAATAAAAGAGACGATTTGGATGGGGTCAAACAGCTGTGTCTAAACCAACTCATGTGCAAGTCAGGACATTGCAATCATTTTTTAGGATTTTATGCAATTGGCTGATTCAATAAGATCATGGTATGTGTTTAGAGATAAAGCTGTTGAAGATCTTGGTTATGATAACCATGAAATTAAGAGTCAGAATTGCACTTGTGTTTGGTTCAATAGAAATATTAGGTCCAAATCTAAACATTTTTTCTACTATGACACTTGGTATAGTAAAGGTATTTGTACTCTGTCTGATATACTTTATGGTAATCTTCCAACCCCAGTGTTAAAGTCATTTGATGATTTAATACTGGAATTTGACATTCCTTACACAGACAGAAGAAAATACAATTTTTCATATGTATTGTGGACTGTGGGATGCTTGATGATTTTGAGGACCTAGATTTGGATACTTTTGATATTTTTTCGAATAATCTTATTTTGGCGCCAAAGGTCCCCCGGTACGCCTATAGTATTATGTCAAATAAACTTCCCCCAGAAAAAATTCAAAACTTTTGGGAGGATACTTTTGAAAATGTTTGTAAAAAAAAAAAAAAAAAAAAATTATACTGAGATGGGTAATTTATCATTTTTCTGTATATAATTTCCTTGTGGTACTATTATGTAATTCTTGCTGCAAATATGATTATTGTTGATTTTCTGTAATTTTTCTGTTTTTTTTCTTGATTATGCTAATAAATATTTAATGACAAAAATTTTTTAGGATTTTTATCATTAATCATTTGTCTTGTCATGGTCATCTTTATCACTGATGGATGAACACAATGTTTGTGTGTATGTGCATGCATGGTAATTTAAGTGTTGCTCAGAGCACTGAAATGCATAGGAAGTTGTATGCTATATTTGGCTATATCTCAAATTCAATATTGGCGACAAATGACTTTTCTAGCTTGATCACACCACATAAGATCTTGAGCAAGAAGTGTATTGGACTGGTACAGCAAATATGAACATCGACATGTATGACCACAATATTTTAATGTTTGTAGACTTTGTTTTTTTATCGTGATATAGATGAAGATGTAAGGGTTTTTTATATTCAAGTTATATAAACAAGTTTTATATACAAGTTTTTTATATACAAGTTATTGCAATAAAAACGTTGCCTGTTCCTATCTTAACAACTACAGGAGAATAGATCTCTGTTTATACTTATAATAATTTGTCATGAACACAAACATTTCTGCAGCTGTTTTCCAATTCAATGAAACATGCAGTCATAAAACCCTAATAAAATGCAGTCTTTGAATCAGAGTAAACTGATGACCATTGCATAGACACTGCATTGTTGAAGGTGAAGGGAGAAATTATGGGACATGTTCATAATCAGAATGGGGTTTTTCCTAGTGTTACTTGATCCCAGTGCAGCATTGAATAATAACCGTTGACAAAATCTATGGATTATGGACTCCCTCAGGGGTCAATATTTGGCCCCTCAATGTTTCACTATGTACACAATTCCATTAGGCAGGATCATTAAAAACACTATACAAATATTCTGTAGTTTCAAGCCTTCTAATCCATCATCAACTAAAAGCTGCTTTGTCTTCAATAACATCATAAGAACATGGATGACCATTTAATTTCTGGAAAAACAAAGTTTTTGGTTATTACATTACCTCATTTTAAATGTCAAATGCCTTTGGAGATTACATATGGCATTATCCCGCCAAAGTGTCAGAAACCTGGTCATTTTGTAATTAGTATGTTGCCACAGACATTTCTCTGTCAAAACATCACATTTCACCTAGACAATATCTCCTGGAGCCAATGTTTCCTTGACAATGAAACATATAACTATTATTGTTTGATCACTTGAGCTATCATGTCTGGACTATGGGAGTGTACTGTTAGCTGGAATTATGTAATCATTATAGAACATGTTGCTATATAACTTCAACTTCAACTTTATTTCCATAAAAATCATATTTAGAATGGGAGGGCCTTATATGCATGATTCTAGCAGAATCTATGACGAAGCGAAACTCAATTCAATGCACGCGTTGATCAAGTAAATGATACAACCCGAGAAAGTTACTTGGTAAATATTATATAGAAACTCGGAGAAACTGGCGAGCACAGAACTAAATAAAGACGAAAAATACACGGTCTCGAACCCAGACCTCTCGCTTTCTAGGCGTGAGAATTACTACTGGGCCACAGAGGACTGTGTTTATGGGGATAGCAGTGAATGAGCGCTAATGTATTTCAGTCTTTATTTCAGAGTTTCAAGTGGCTGTAATTATATTTTATATTTTAGAATGGGAGGGCCTTATATGCATGATTCTAGCAGAATCTATGACAAAGTGAAACTCAATTCAATGCACGCGAGGATCAAGTAAATGATACAACCCGAGAAAGTAACTTGGTAAATATTATATAGAAGCTTGGAGAAACTGGTGAGCACAGAACTAAATAAGATCAGACTGGGGTCAACCCCTGAAAGTTATATTACAACATATCTTAAGATAAGGACAAACAATCAACAAACACGATAAAATGGCTCAATGCACCATGATTCAAATTACTCAAATTGAAATCAACAGCATATTACAGTATAAATAAAAAAATGCAAACAAATATATGCCCACTTCCCCACCAAAACAACACACTTTTGGGTTGCATGCTGGGTACACTTCACGCATGAGATGGGCCTACACATGCGTATATGATGTCCAAGAAATAACGGGCCAGAGTATAACTCAACATACCTCATGAAATTGTAATGCTTGCAGAACTGGCGTGCAAAATAAATTATCTCTGCTTCAAAGCGTGACCATACCAGTTAGTATTTGCAATAACTTTACTGGTCTCTTGTGAAGCAGATTATTTTATACAAAATGTTTCTCTGGGTTCAAATGTTTCCATGCATGGATATGGAGCAAATTATCTTGTTGCATCATCAGTGTACAATCAGAACCTGATCCAGCTTGCATAACAAGATTTAAAGAGACACTGGCACATTTGAAAAATAGTGCGCCCTCAAGATTTTTCAAAATCGATATTTATGCATGGTTGTAAATCTTTTATATACATTAGCCCTCACCTGAAATGATTAAGACCAAATCAGCATCCTTTGGTAAACAGGACGATTATATAATTAATGTCGCCGGCGTCATTAATTCAGCAGACGACGGAATGGCGTTTAACACAAGAAAACGCATGCCGTATACACGTTTCCCACGCCGTATACACGTTTCCCACGCCGTATACACGTTTCCCACGGCATGTACCTTGTTTGACGGATCTGTGACCTCTGTGGTTTTAATATCAATGATTACGAGTCTATGATATTCGTGTAATATACACATTTGTTGATTAAAGTTATGGAAAACTTAAAAGTTAGCCTACAATTACCTGGATGTCTTCAATCTCTTATTAACGTCCCTATCTGTTTTTGAGTATGTTATTTTTATGTGTAAAATGTATCTCTATTCTTCCAATGGCCTAGACTATCATTTGAGAGCAAATTGAAATTTCATATTTAGTGAAAATGTGCCAGTGCCGCTTTAAAGGTGCATGTTCCGATCGTCTTTGGGACCCCCCTGATTTACCCGGAAGTAGTATCGATTTTGATATCAGATGAAAGGACATATTTTTCTCATTGTCATTCTGAAATTTGAGCCCTCAACTCCATTTCATTCCCAAGATATTAATTAAAAAATGCCGTTTTAGTGGTTAACCACCAATATTAGCACAGTATTGAACAGGGCTTTGCAACATGCATTATTGCGTCTACCATCAAAACCGCAAGTTTGTTTCCCACGGTACTTGATGGGGTGTATGTGCAAGTGCCAGGCTCTCATATCGAGTAGAGAACACAATACACATAAATCGGAACAACCACCTTTAACCTCAAAAGAATCTGCTGCTTCTCTACCAAATATCAAAAGAGGCCTCAAAACCTACCTTCTTCACAATAATCATATATAGGCATAGTGCATAACAATACATGAATGTAGTGAACATCTTAAGAGAAATGGAAGTTCAAAAGAAAAAGCCTGTTGTACCATTTTACTTTGGTCAGTGTTTGTTCGGGTGGATTCTTTCCTGGCCACAAAGCCAAGTCTTCTTCCTTTAAATTACTTACTATTGGTGATTTGCTAGAACAGAAAAGTGAAAAAAAATAATCAAAAATCAGGATTTTATGACATGTTGTATATAAAAATTGGGGAAGGCGAGTCTGGTGTTGCAGTCGCATCACTCATCCTTTCACCAATGCTGCCTGGGTTCGATTCGCCTGTTGAGCCAGTCAGGTGTGGATTGTTGAATTTGGCTTGCCCATCCATACTCATTTCCACGCAGTTTTTTCTCCGAGATCTTTCATCATCATTCATTAATCTTATTTAAAATAAAAACAAAAACACACAAAAGAGTTAACAAAACCCGGACACAGTCTGGGCGAGACACCGACACGTGAAGGGTACCACAAATAGTTTACAAGGCAAGTTAAATAAATATTTTATTTACAATTAATTGAAAAGATTAAAAAACAAGTTGCCGGAAATTTTTTTGGAGTCCTGGAGAAGGGTTAGCAGGAAATGTAGGAGATGTTTTGTCCCATAACAGGGTTGCCAAACGGGCTGTTTCCAGGATGGTATAGTCGAAATTAGAGCCAAATTGCTAAGCGCCTTCTTCAGGGTCCTGACATCTTTACGACCGCTGGAAAATCGAACATAACGTTTCGCATTATCAGTAGTTGATGAGCCCACGGCTACCGATTTCAACACAATAGAGCTGACAGCTATAACCCTTTTGGTTAAGGTCTTCAACCAGGTCCGCGTTTTTTTGATTCTTTATAGAATGGCGCTTTTTCAATCTTGGTCTCGAAC
Source organism: Ophioderma brevispina (assembly GCA_023653785.1). Classification (NCBI taxonomy): domain Eukaryota; kingdom Metazoa; phylum Echinodermata; class Ophiuroidea; order Amphilepidida; family Ophiodermatidae; genus Ophioderma; species Ophioderma brevispina. The sequence continues at coordinate 8,734 of JAMKCH010005683.1, forward strand.
GGAACCTGAGTCAAACAAGGTCAATCTGGATTACACGTCTCGTATACCACAACCATATCTGGCTTTAAGTTGGTAACCATAATATTTGGAGGAATGCATCTAAAATTTAATGCATATAACAATATTGGATTTTGCCTGGCAAATGCTGAATGTTATAAATAAGTCTAGGCATGGAGTTATTTACTATAACAATTCCATGGTATAGGTATCTAAACATACCCTGCATGTGATAAGACCAAACTCAACCTAATAAAAAAAATCAGAAACCGTACGGACACTTACTGCAACACGTAATTGAATGGAGATTCAAATCTTTGAACTCGGCTGTTTCTTCCTTTTGTGTCAGTTTTTCAGTTGGAAAAATAATGTATGAGAATTGTACAGACTCAATCCTTCACTCTTAAGCTATTCCTGCAAATTTAAAATAGTGTCTTTAAAGTAGTTAAGGGGGATGGCCCGATTTAAGGATATGAAGTTTTCATCTTATTAGATTGGCCTTCACTCCAAAACCCCATCTGTAAAGTTTCGCGCCGATATTTCAATCCATTTTGATGGGAGAGCTAAAAACGTAATTTTGTAAGCCCCATAGAGTACTGTGTAAAATTAATATTGGTCAACCAAATTGGGGCACATTTTCGCTCATAAACTCCAAACCAAACATCCTTTGGCTATAAGATTTCACAGGGTAAATGAGAAAAATAGTAGCTTTCTTCTGATACCAAAATGTTGACCACTTCCGGTAAAATCTGGGGCTTCTGGGGATGAGGCTATTAGCGATCAGGCCATGGACCTTTAAAGACACTATCAGTGATCTGCCCAAAAGATTCATTTTTAAAAAAAATTTACATGAATAGCTTAAATGTGAGGGATAAGTTTACTTAAAATTCTTAAAAGTTATTTTTCCCAACTGAGAAATTGACAGAAAAGGCAGAACACAGCAGTTTCAAAGATATGAATCTCCATTCAATTACGCGTAGTAATAAGTGTCCGTACGGACAGTAATGACTAAAATGTCCTATTTTTGTCTTCTTGTAGGGTATGCTTGTTACAAACGTGCAAAGATTTTGATGATTTTTTTTTATTTTCTGATATAGCAAAATATATCTTGGAAAGGGTTCCACTTTTCGCTCTGGAAGGAGACATCCCTCCCATAACCATCCCACACCAAACATTATCTTTTATTCAACCAATCATGATCTTTCATTCAAAAAATCACCTTTACTACTATTCGTATAGGCTATATTCAAGTGGTTAATACTTTTTTCTTCAACATAAAACCTTTAAGTTGCACACCCCTATAATTATTATTTGTTGTGAACCTCTTAGAAATTTTAGAGTTCTGCATTTCATGCAGGAGTGGGTGTCACTTTTACCTAAAGTGACTGTACCCCTCCCCGATGTGGGGGTACCTTGACTGGTACCCCTCCCCGATGTGGGGCTGGATCCGCCCTGATCTTGGGAGCCGCACCACTTTCAAAATTGCTTTGCGCCGTCGCTGGTATATGAGGATATCAATTTTAAATTCAAAAATACAGTTTGTTTGGAAATGAGGGTGCCATATTTGGAAAATCTCTAAGTCAGTCTTTTTTTTTTTTTGAGTTTGAAAATTATTTTTCTAATTCATGTAGGCCCCTATTGTAATATAATTGACTCAGAGTATTTTCAATAAAACCTGACCCTCTTCTGTTCTGAAATTTCTATCAATGCTCACCTTCACCCAAACCAGACTCTAGTTCTAACCCTAACTTTGGAATTTTCCTGTAAAATAATTTGTAGGTTTTTCTCTTACAAGTGAGGAATGACCACCACAGAACCGTAGTAAAATGCACTGACCTTAGACGGGAAATGTTTGCCATATGCAATCAACGAAAGACGGTTATTTAAATCTTAAAAGGGCACTACGAGATCTTGTCTCCACGGCAACTAAAGATTTTGTTATCTTTATAAACCTTTCAAATAATCACTTACATGTGCATAATTATTTCGGCTGAATTCTTGTTTGGCTGAATTCTTGTTCCTTCACTGCAAAGAACAGATTTGAAGTGGTTACCAACACTATAGAAAGAAATTCACTGCAAAGAACAGATTTGAAGTGGTTACCAACACTTCTTTGAAAGAAATTCACTGCAAAGAACAGATTTGAAGTGGTTACCAACACTACTTTGAAAGAAATTCACTGCAAAGAACAGATTTGAAGTGGTTACCAACACTACTTTCAGTTTGCACACAGTATCCTACAGGGTTAGTGTCCTGCACATAAATGCTTATTTCATCAGTTTATCCAATACAAGTAACACTCTAGAATTGAGTAATTTAGGAGCCTATCTTTAACCCTCTGTACCTCTGGGTCCAACAATCAAGTATAATCACTCACAGCACAACACTTTATTTTTTTTTTCAAAAATGTAACAATTGCACATTTTTAAGACTATATTTGGAATCTGCATGAAAAATGCTTTCGAATGAGTCCAAACAAGCCTAGTATTAGGTCAGTAGCTTTTGAGATGGCTTCCCAAATTACCATTTGGGAAGCCATCTCAAACCCACTGACTTGTGTTGTACAGAATCTACCAGAGTTGAAAGGGATAATTTAAATACACACCACACACCCACATACACATGCGCACACACACACACACACACATACACACACACATGCTTGCACACACACAGGCACACACAAAATAACACTTTGTAATTTTATTTTTTTTAATAATGGGTTTACTTTTAGACAGCTTTAGAACCGTCAAGTTCAGGTGTAGGCCGGACTTCATTTTGGACAAAATAGTTTGGAATTAGGAATGAACCATGTAGGCCCCTTTGCATACTGGTGGCTCAAAGAGCCATACTCAATATAACTGAAGACTGCCCCTCAAAGAAAAAAGAAATCGTAGTAGGCCTCCAAGCAGATACTACTCCCTACTATTTGTGTTGACATCACCACTCACAGAGCATCTGCATCTGATAAATTTTGAGAAATATATTAACACTGACTAAAATTACAAACCACACAATAAAGCAAAGAAATGAAACCTTTAAACAATAAAAAAACTGTTATAGCTTACTAAAAATAGCAAATAATTTGTATGTCCAAAGTAGCCAGTAATTTTTATGTCCATGTACAATATGCCAGTGATATCGGTATGTATCAGGCTGTTCCTCACTGACAATAGCTTCATTTATACTTCTCTGAAAGTGCAAGTGCGTGATTCAAGTATGTACATTTCTAAAAATGGATTTACACTTGAGTACCTAACAATTGCTTTTTCTCCACTGCAAATAACAAATATTTGAATGGGCCTGTACAGACTAATGTCCTACGGACTGTAGCTAGACCAAAAAAATTACTTTTTTGCCGTAAACCTACCGACCCTAGAAAAGCTTGCCAATTCAAATTTATGCAATTAGCATAAAATAAACATAAATCTGCCAAGCAAGCCATTTGTTTCATTTACAGTTTTAAAAAAATTACCAACATTAAAGGCAAAAACTTCAAAACAAAACAACTACAACAAGTAAAATAAAAGATTTTAGCTTTTGGGCATTGAAAAAGCTTGAAATAGTAGCATGTTGTATTTATTTTAGAGTAAAACCGTGAAGTTCGTCTTAAAAGACATTTGTTACAAATGAAATGAACTTTTGAAGTTTTACCTGGCAATACCACCTACATGTATGATACAGTGGGGCAATCTACATGTCAGCGCAGATCCAGATCGGATCCAGATCTTGTATCCAGTTTGCGTCTACACGGGCAATGGCCAAACTTGATCCAGATCTGCAACCCGTACATGGTGTGTACACGCTTGGTTAGTATCGCTGCACTTTAAGTGCGTACTTTTAGGTTACGCGTAAAGTATTCCTCGATCACCAAGGTTATGCGTAGCATTTGTACACTTTACGCTTCGAAAGGGCACTGTACTTACGTTCTCACTGCGCCCTGTAGAGTTCTTAAACGGTCTCCCATGATCTGGATCTGTGATCTGGATCTCGGTGATGCGCATCGGATCTGGATCTGCACTCCATGTAGATTGCCCTAGTGTGTCTTATTGGCTCATTACAGGACACAACACAAACGTGAGATAGCCCTCTGAGTAACCAATCAAAATAGTACTTCTAGATCTCTGTGGAAACCATATCAACATTCTTACAATATCTCTGATTTGCTCATTACATGATAATACCTTCCAAGTGACCAATCATAAGAGTGCTTAGATGGCAATAGATAGGCAGGTGGTGCTCATGGGTTAAATTAAAGGTGCAACAAGAGATTTCAAGACATCCATATTTTCTGTGATATGTAGTGATTTCATATAGATTAGACACACAATAGATTCCCTACCTTTTATTTGGCTACAGAAATAAATGAAAATAAAAGGTGACTTGTATATGCTTATATTTCAATAGAAAACATATGCTGAATTTCGTATTTGCTCCTATACGAAATTAGAAATTTCACAATTTTTGTACCAAAGAAACAGTTCTCAGCTTAAACATTTCAGATGGGGATATTTTAATAGAAAGCTTTACACCAGTGCAAAAATCAGAAGAATTTTTACATTTTTTAGGGATACCTGTTATTTGAAATCTCTCGTTGCACCTTTAAGTTGATAATACATCAACTGCAAAGGTAGTGCAAGTTAAAGGCTGACTCAGAAATTTCAAAATATATTTTTTTGTGTGTAGTAATTAAAAATAGTAATCTAGAACTAAAGATAGTCACCTAAAATATTTAATTCCAAAGTTAGAGATTAATCGAATCTTCCGTTTTCATGAGGTAAACTTTTATGCACAGTAATAACATTGCCATAGATACCGTGTAATCGGTATAACAAAAAACTGAAAATATCTGAAAGACTTTGATGATTGTTTGCAATTGACTATGAGCAAGTTAGTTTCCTGTATGCTATGTGCATTTGTATATTTGATTTCATTTTGTGTTTGTCGTTGCCTAGTATCACATGGCCTTATCTCCATTTGTACCACAGTGTATTCATTGTCAGAAAGAGTTGTGCATTAAACATTCCGAAGCTAAATGTAGATAAGAGTTCATAAGACTTTTTTGGGCATAGCAACCAACAGGTCATTATGATACTGAATCTTATGTGGTACTATACTCGTATATTTTAAATTTACAGTAGTTGAAAGTTAAGTGCATAGAATTCTCATGAAAAATTGGTAAAAAAGAGGCAAATGAGAAATTGACAAAAAGGAAGAAAATAGTAGCGCTGACTGCTGAAAATATGAATTTCTATTTGATTGTTTTGTTTTAATCCATCTTGCTTTTGACACAGATTTACCTGTGTTACCTTTTAAAGGTGCTTGTTCCGATTTATGTCTAGTGTGTTCTCTACTTGATATAAGAGCCTGGCACTTGCACATATGCCCTGTCAGGTACTGTGGGAAATAAACTTGCCGTTTTGACGGTAGAAGAAAATAATGCACATTGCAAAGCCCTATTCAATACTGTGCTAATATTGTTGGTTTACCATTAATTTGTCGGATTTTTATCTTGGGAATGAAATGGATTTGAGAGCTGAAATTTCAGGACGACAATGAGAAAAATACGACATTTCATCTGATATCAAAATCAATACTACTTCCGGGTAAATCGGGGGGTCCCAAAGACGATCAGAACACGCACCTTTAAATTTACATATATTGCTACTGATTGCTTATGGCAGGCAGATAATAAGGACTCTACCTTCATAATAACAAACTTTTTAGCACTAAATGGTTTTTCCCAAGAAATGCACTAAACCACCATTTAAGAATTGGTTGAAATATTAGAAATTGACTGGATGCAAAGTGATTTGTTGTTTCCTAAACCAGAATTCCTTTGAAGGACTCTTAGTGAATTAGGTGATCTGAAGAAAGATAGCTACACCCGCTAAGCGGCTTATACTTCAGTTAATCCAAGATGCTACCCCCAGTGGACGTAGTAAAGAACAAAATGAGATAATACCTGCTGAAAATATGACACACAAAGTACAAACTACATGCAAATTTGAGATAAGGTCTATCTGATGTTCTCCAAGAGCACAATGTTTCCTCATCTCATAGGGCAGCTATTCATTATTATTATTATCTTATTTCAGCTGTTCTCATGGATCACAATGTTTCCTCATCTCATAGAGCAGCTATTCATTATTGCTACCTTATTTCAACTGTTCTCATGGAGCACAATGTTTCCTCATCTCATAGAGCAGCTATTCATTATTGCTACCTTATTTCAGCTGTTCTCATGGATCACAATGTTTCCTCATCTCATAGAGCAGCTATTCATTATTGCTACCTTATTTCAACTGTTCTCATGGAGCACAATGTTTCCTCATCTCATAGGGCAGCTATTCATTATTATTATTATCTTATTTCAGCTCTTCTCATGGATCACAATGTTTCCTCATCTCATAGGGCAGCTATTTTCATTATTACTATCTTTCCACATTCGGAATTTTAACAAAAATTCAGGATCCGGAATTTTATAACAAAGTTGTGATTTTCTATATGAAGGACTTTGATTTGAGCTCAGTGATTAGTATATGGACAAGCATTATGTATTTAGCAAAAAAACACGATTTGTTTGAAAAATGAGTGCGCCCTCATCGGGAAATCTCTGAGTCAGCCTTTAACAGTATGATCCTTTTTATCCCCATGGCTTGAAAAGTGTGTGTGCGTGTTCCAGTTTGATTAGTCTTCGTTTTAAAAAACTGCAAGGAAAATTTATTTTCAGGCATAAAATATTGGCTTTTAAATTTGTTTTGATAAATAACAGCTGGGGATGCATGACCATTAATAGGATATTGGGTGTGAATGTTGTTTAGCCCCCTCCCCCATTTTGTGTCAGCCATAACAATAGTTCTATCCCAAATCATTTTAGTGAACCCCTAATCCATACGCTTACATAACATTTTTATTTGTAATATATTAGTTTATCTTGCATATAAAACACCCCTGTAGATGTTGCTTTTCTGGCAAGTCTAAAACAACATCTAAATGCATTGAACAGTTTTATATAACATAATAAATACATGCCCAGCATCTACTAAGTATATTTGTTTTCCAGATCATATGGTACAGAGATGTTACTGAATATGTGGGTGGATGGATATGTGTGTTGTATATTTCTGTGGCATTTTATACAGAAGAGAATAAGTTTATTCAATAATGCACTTAAGAGGGGATTTTGATTTTAGACTCTTGCCACCGTGAGCTAAAATGGGTTTAAATCTATGATTTTTTCTTTTGAGCCACTGCTTTTGGGTAAAAAAATTAGTAAACTACATGTTTTCAAATTGAATTTTCAAATCTTGCTTTGCCAAATTAGGTATTATTGGATAGACAACATTGGCAATTTGGAAATCAAATAATTGGTAAAATATCATGTTGTCATGGCAGCAGAAGGGGTCCTCCGATTGGCTGTTTACAAAAACAGACATTTCTCAATCACCTTTAGACTTAGAGGCATGAAATATGGTAGGGATACTCAGCTTGTAAATCCACATTGAATTATGTTAACAGTTTTTATATGGTTGCCATGGTTACCAGGAAGCATCCCATCAGAGACTTTTACCACCTTATTTGAAATACAACGTTTCCCTATTTTCCCTCAGGAAAAAATAACAAAATGTTCATGTTTATGTTAATTGCCAAATTTTGCAATGATTTCATGATTTTTGCCACCTCAAAAATAAAAATCCCCCTTCTCCGGTGCCACCGCTGGGTCATTAAAAATAGCAACAAACTGTCATGGCTAGAATTTCCATTCTAGCCCTGGTCTGCGAGAGTCTATTCTTGCATAGAATCCCCCAAACAAATCCACGAGAATCCACACATGAACTGGTAAGAGGAGAATCCACAGACTCTCGCCAAGTCTGCCTATGAGAGCTCATGAGAATTCAAATTGACACTTGTTACTTGTAGCTCTCCACAAAATTGGCAAAATTCTACCCGTGCAAACTGCCTATGAGAATCAAAATGGACTCTCATAGCTCTCCACAAAATTCTACTAATCTAAACCCCTGCAAACGCATGTTCCAATATCCATCGCAATGCCTGGAATTTGTTTTGTCTATTTTTGTCTGTCTTAATGTCAGGACACAGACAGACCCCGCAACCTGGTCCCATTTGACCATCCAAATGATCTATTTACTCTACTCTTTTGCCTTTACAGATCCAGGTCAATTCAATGTACACCATGACTGTTCGATAACATTCGACAATCCAATCTCAATAAGCAATGCTTGTCCCATCTTCTCTTACAAATCTCATCTTGTGTTGATTCTAACAGTTAAAATGTGGATATCGATTTTACCCAAATGTTGTTCAGTACATGTTACCACAGGTGCATAAAGCAACGGGGTGTGGTTCACAATCAGTAAAGGTTACCGATCAGCTTTCGAATTTCATTGCCCAATTGTGAAGAATAAACACATGAAATAATGGTTTTTGTTAGTGACCAACCTTCTTATTTTATACCCAATTTTTGCTCTAAATGTTCACATTCTGGACATTTCTGACATATCAATGTTTGATTCTAAAAAAGTGTATAATATTATTACAAGGAAACCTGTACTAAGAATAATTTTATAAATAGCGCTATAACATAATTATTTACGCATTCTAGTGGTTTCATGAGACGGAATTATCCTAACCATAAAATGAATTAAAAGATTTTGTCTTACCACGGACGCGCTATTGAAAATTCGCGCCTATAGTGCAATGGTATGGGAGACTTGTTAATGGCGATACGGGGACGCATAGTAGCGTCATACAACTTCACCAGTGACGTTTTCATAATATGTAGTTACTATGGATGGTGTGACGCAACGTTCCGGTCGTACCGCATAGCACGTTATACACTTCCGCGTTTTTTTTAAATAGCACATGTCAGACTAGATGGTTTGAGGTCATTTTTATGGTTAAAATAAATTTGGTTTTTCGACAAACCACTCTATAATGTGGTCAATAATTATTTATGGAATATATTGTATATATTCTTCGTTGTAACTGGTTCTCGCTTTAATACTGATTTGTTGAAGTTTCTTTTTTTAACGAAGAATAGCCCGGAGCTAGCACCATTTGTAACACATCTCAAGTACAAAAGGGTTTTGAGTGATTAATGTTGACAGCTGACAGGAACCCCTGAAAGCGCGATTCTTAAATGCCGCAAGTGGTGCCTAAGAGAGGTGGGCCAAGAGCAAAGATTGGTACGGTGGTCAAATTTTTAAAATTGATCCAATCAATGTTGAAAAGTATACCATATTATTTGTCCAACCATAAGTTACATTCATAAAAGGTAAGTTTTTTAATATTACAAGCCTAAAGGGTTCAGAGTTAGAGGCTAAAACAAGCAAAAATCAATAAAAAGGGTCAATTTCATTGTACATGGGGTCAAATTCTAACATTGCCCCGTGTTGGATAAAAAATGGTGCAAATTATTGGTGGAGCTCATAGGATTAAAAATAAGATAGTTTTGATTGTCTCAATGCTTGGCTGAAGAAAGTAGGGGGTAAACAAGATCAAGCCGCCATTGAATGCCATGGACGCCGACCTTCGTCATTACACACACAAGACGGCAAGTCGTAGTTCTTTCTGCAATTTCCATTGCTACTTATGATTTGAACCAGAGTATAGCATTACTAGATTAGGGCCAGATTCAAAGTTCCACTGTTGACTGCAATGTTTGGCGGTGAACTCGTGTTTAAATTGTGTACACATAGCAACTGTTAGGGAATGGGAAAGACTGGGCCCAACCCCGAGTACCATGGTTGAGTATTTAAGCCATCCCTTTAAGGTTTTGGCAATCATGATTTAAATCGGCTGAAGAATTTCTTTGAAAATTTTGATATATAGTGCATTCATTTTTGCTGATAGCAATCTGAAATAAAAAATATGGCTTACTGTATTCGTTTTGGAGAAAAAAAGGACTTTTCAAAAAGTACATTTTTTTTGCTCAAAATTTTTACATTATTTACCATGCAACTCTATGGGAAAGTGGTGATGCATCATACTAAGGCCCCAAGATACAAGGGGCCTAACGTTTTTCTGATTTTTAGCCTCTGTTTAGGTCTAATTTGCATATGGAAAATAACAGAAATAACTAGACCTTGGACGATCTAATTACCAGACAGCCATATGGGAATGGTGGTGGATCCCTAACGACCCCTTGAGGTGACTTGCCCTTTGACCCGCTGGTACTTCACCAATTGTCACAAATGGCATTAATTTAGTTTACGTGTTAACAACTTTACAAGGATCAACTTGTATTGAGTTCCACTCAATCCAAGCATGTCAGGGATTTTGACCTTTTCACCCCTATAAGGTGACCCCTGGTCCCGGATGGGGTCAACGGTACTTGATTTCGTAATTTATGATGCCACAAGGATTAGCCCTGACAAATTCAGCTTCAATCGGATGCTTTGTTTATAGATTTTGACCTTAACTTTGACCTTTGGGGTCGAGACTATCAGACTCTTTTACATTATGTACAACACTGAGCAAAACGCTTTATCGGTCTTCTATATGCTGAGATATAGCCAATTTTGGTCCTTATTTTTAGCATGTTTTTGGCAAAAGTGACCTTTTGACTCCCTAATGACACTTTGATTCCCGTTATAAAAAAAACCTCGTGTACACACAACCAAAATGCTTGTTCACTGCAATCCAACAATTCTACTTGCTTAGTTCTGAGATAAAACTTGTCTTGAAATTATTTACCTTAAAACGAAATGACCTTAAATTACCTTTGACCTCCAAAATAAAAATACCTGCATACACCAGGTACCTGAACGCAATCCAAAGTTCAGTCACTGTACTATGTTTGGGTTTTGAGATTAAAACAAATGAAAATTTTGATAAGTTTTTGACCCTGAAGTGACCCCTTAATGACCTTTTGATCCTGAAAAATTTTTGACAACCCAGAGACCCTGCCTGGTAACAATACATGTGCTCTAATGACGTCACTCTGTTACGTAATTGTAAGACAGACGATTTTTTGAATTTTTTTCACAATTTTTGGCTTCCAAACCGGAAATGACCCCCTTAATGACCTGTTGACTCCTTTCCCTTAACACCTTACTGAGCAAGGGTCGTGGTTCCTCTGAACCAGTTTGGTTTATATCGCGTAATCCTGTAGAAGAAGATAATTGTACCTCATAACGTGACCCCTGGTCACGAATAGGGTCAACTGTTAATTTTTTCTTTATTTCGATCTCCCGAGGATGTATTCCTGTTCAAATTTCAGTTCAATCGGACTTGTTTGTAAATTTTGGACCTTTGACCTTGAACTTGACCTTGGGGTCCGAGACTATCATATACCTCTTCTCTATTAATGTTACACACTGTAGTAATAACAGCCTTTACTGTCCTTCTATAGGCTGAGAACTCCAATTTGCTTATTTTTTAACATTTTTTTGGCAAAATTGACCTTTTGACCCCCCTTATGACCTTTGATCCCGGTTTAAAAAAACCTTGTGTACACAACAAAAATGCATTGTTCCATGCAATAAAAAAAATTCTACTATGCTTTAGTTCTGGAGATAACAATTCTTGAAATTATTTACCTAAATAAAACCGGAAATGACCTTAAAATGACCTTGACCTCCAAAATCAAAATACCTTGCATACACCAGTTAACATGAAAGCATATCTGTAAGTTAAGTCAGTGTACTATTGGTTTTGAGATAAACATTTTTGAATATTTTGAATATTTTTGGTTTTGACTGGAGTAACCCCATTGATGACCTTTGATCCTGAAACTCTGGACAAATCGAAGACCCTGGCTAGAAACAATACATGTGCTCTAACTATTTATTATTAAAACATACACTAAATATTATAAAAAAAGAAAAATTAAAATTTTTGAATATTTTTCACAATTTTTGGCGTCAACCGGAAATGACCCCCTTAATGACCTTTGACTCCTTATCCCAGTGGTTCCTCTGACCAGTTTTGGTTGAGATCGACATAATCCTGTATAAGAAGATAATTTGACAATTAAATTACATATTTGCAGCCTGTGGCCAGGTCACAGGTCAGACAGGGGGCAATGTCCTATTACATAAATGGTCCAAGTCACCGGTCATTTGATGTAAGTCTAGTCACAATACGTCAAACCATGACTGAGCTAGAGGCAACTAGAGGCAATTGTTGAAGTGTTGCCAGAAGAAGAAAGAACGCATCAGAAACAGAACAAGACGGCCAGAAGGCCGTCTTGTAAAAAAATGGTGTCACCGTATTAGTTTTCCTGAAAATCGTCAAAAAAGGACATTTTTAGAGGGAAATTTCCGTCTTCACTGGAGACGCTGCGTTTCGCGTTATTTACGCTTATATGTCACGCAGCAAAACAAAAAATTGGTGCGTGAAAGGTGAGACGCGTAATTAATCAGGCGCGTTCTTAGACAAGTCCTAGCAACATCAGAGTTCTACGCGATTTTGCGAACGCTTTACAAATCGGCGTAAACGCAGAGGGGGGGAATCGCTCATGAATTTTTGCGACGCTAAAATCGCAAACGAATGCACGCTTGCTCATCTCCGAGTTTATTAAAGTCGGCTTGCGCGTACTCCTTAGAAACCAAATCATAATGACAACACCTTAAATTTGTAACTGTTTGGGGCTAGCAATTGTACAAAACTGACACTTCAGAACAGGGGCAATACCGGGGTATTTTCATAAGGGGTGCAAGGTGGGGTGGCACATCAGCACTGGGCATCATGCTTGCTCAATACAGGGGGTGCGTCTGAGAAGTTTGAATACAAAATATCCTATTGTACTGCCAGTGCTAGTGCTTGTTTATGTTGACAAAAGGACTTCACTGGCGTATCCAGACCTGGCTTTTTGAGGGGGACCCTGGGAATTGGGGGGGGGAAGGATCTCTAATAGCTGAAAATAGGCTGATTTTGCATGTTTTGGCATGAGCCCCCAGGGGCGTGCACGCACGTATGCCCGCCCCAAAAGCACCCCCAAGATATGCCGCTGGACTTTAGAAGTATTAGCTCCATACACTCCAAAAAATGTTGAGTAAAAAAGGTCACAGCTCTTAATGCTGAGTAAAATCTTAGTCAAAGTTGAGTAAACTTTACACAAAGCTGAGTATATTTTGTCCAACAATGACTAAGATTTAGTCAACAATGAGTAAGGTTTACTCAACTTTGACTAAGATTTTACTCCGCATTAAGAGCTGTGACCTTTTTTACTCAACATTAGTAAAATAATTTTTACAGTGTAATAATTCCTCTACTGTACCCATGTAAGTTAGTACTATCACTCACTCTCACATACACACACGAGAAGTAAATAAATGTTGCGATAAATGTCAAATATTGGTGTGTTTGTCACAGAAATTTTAGAAAGATGCTGCACAAATGGTAAGGTTTGGTGCACACTTTTTGACAAATTTTCCAACTTCTTCTCCCTCCCTCCCTTTTTTTCCAATTTATGAGGCTGCCCTCCCAGTTCCCTCCTTGTGGTGCCACCCCTGCTTCAGAATTATTTTCAAATATCAGAATACAACTGGCCTAAACATTGTTTCATACCACTGAAATTCTAAACATTGACAATGAAATTGCAGCGGTGTAAAATTACTGAAAGTAATTATATACACTGATTACAAATGAAAAAAATATCATTGCAAGGTCACATGGCATGTGTTTGACTGTAAATGTATTGAACATACAGTACCATGACTACATAGACTAATGTAATGAGAAAATGAAAATGGCGCTCGGCTCATTTATAAGCTTCCTCTAGAAATGTGTAGGTTCCAGACTTTATGACTCAAATCTAGCATCGCTGAGAATCTTATGTGAGTTCAATTTTGCTGGAATGTGACCAAAAAAGGCCATTTTTAGTACTTAAAAAACTTAAAATCACACAGATTCTTCATAAGCTTAATGGCTATATTACTTTGAACCCTCGATGTCATTTTCTTCATTATACACTTTCAAAAAATTAGATACATGCTTCACTGTTGATAACATGGCGTGTGTTCTGTTCTGACGTAAGTTGAAATTACAAATTCCATCCAATTTGCATTATAATGATCCGGATTTGAAAGTAAAATATAATGTTGTGGGCTTGCAGTGTAGAATCAACATTGACATTTGGTTGATATAATGATGATAATGATATGGTGGCTCTTTTCACAAATTGTGAAATTTTTCTCAATTTTTGGTAGTATTGACTCCATGAAAGGCAGACTCAGAAATTTAAAAATTAAATACAAATAGTTCAACTAAAATTAAAAATGATCACCTAAAATACTCAATTCTAAAATTTCAAATGAATCAGATCTTTTGTTGGGATGACTTCAGTATTCTGTCACCACATCCTTCAACATGCAGTTTATTCCATTGAGGCTGCCGAATTCATAGGGCCTGGTGGTGGCACAATACAAAATTCTTTCCCATTTGTTTTGATGTAGTAAACCTTAAAATCATCAAAAATCAGATTTTAGATCAGATCTGTAACAAGTATAATTATCCTAACATACCCTAAAAATTATAAGACTAAAAGCAGTCAAATAAGGACAAAGTCAGCTATTTTAGTCATAATTGTCCGTACGGACAATTACTACAACATGTAATTGAATGGAAATTCATATATTTGAACACTGCTGTTTTCTCCCTTTTCTGCCAATTTTGCAGTTGGAAAAAATAACTTATTAGAATCCTACAGACTTACCCTTCATTAGTCTTTTTTTTGTGGATCACTGATAGTGTCTTTAACATATACTGTGATGTACCACCGGTATAGTAAACTTTCCAGTAAAAACTGTGGTGTTAAAATTAAAACCACAGGTGTTAAATTTAACACTGGTCTGGCTTCAATAGAGGACCACACCAACTGGTGTTAATGAACACTAGGTTTTGTGTTGAATACATCAAAACAAACATGAAGAAACTGTTGGGTGTTATTTTGACACCGTATGCTGGTGCTATTTGCTGGTGTCAAATTCCTGTGTGACACCATTGGGTGTTGATTTGCTTCTGTCCAACACCACTGTGTTCATTTGATTCTACTGGTGTAAATTTAACACTGGTCTGGCTTCAATAGAGGACCACACCTGTGGGTGTTAATGTAACATCATGATTGGTGTTAAAGATAGTTTGTTGGAATATCCTGTATTAAAGTAGGAGTTGTTATTGTTGCTTTTGTTGTTTTTCATCTCAAATATATCACTTTGATCTACAAAGAAGTGCTGTTTTGACGCCACATCAGTGATAATCCGCTTTAATTAACACAGCCAAATAACACCATCAAGCTTAACACCAGTTTAGTTTTTGCAGTGTTGGCGCAAAGGGTTTAATGTAATTATGCCCAAGTAACTGCAGGTTTCCCAAATAACCTGACAACATTGTCCTACATTAAGCAAAACTGTGTATCATCATATACGTAACAGAGACCCGTGTAATCTGGCGATATTATTTATCCAGTGACCACTCAATTGGGGTTTGCATTTGTCACAAAATGAGGACAACCATCGTGGAAAGCTGCAGAATTATGAATTAATAACATGCCAGTGAAAACATTGCATTGGCACCAATGTGCCATTAGCCTTGTAAATCATGTTGTCATAGCGATCCTTTAAGGCTCCTCATTTGTTTTTTCTAATAATTCAAGAGCTTGTAGTTGCATTTATAAAGATTGTCTTGTGTTTAGATGATGGTGCCATGTACAAAAGCTGTACAAGATGAGAATGAACGCACAGTAGAAATGTTTGCTTTCCATGTTTTTGTTGTTTTATCCGAAGGACGTAATAATCAAATAAGCTACATTGAAAAAAAAAATCTAGGTTAAGAGACGTTCTGTAAATGTACAGTATTCTGCTGTTTTATACAATTTTCTTGATGTCAAGCAAGCAAGCTTGATTTAAGAACATGCAAAAATATTCATTAAGCATTAAAGTTTTGCTTGGCGTGGGATAACAATTGTGTATCGAATAATACAGCCAGTGTGTAAACTTATTTAAAGTATTTAGTTAACATAAAGAGCATTTCACCAATTTGTGGATTAAAGTTGTCATGTGGAAAGGGTTCTAAAACTCTGTAGTTGTTGGTGGGGGTGGGGGGGGGGGGTGAGTCCTGCATTGAACCATTGAGTTTTTTGGACTGATGTAAATAAGAAATTTGTCCTGGTCTTGGCAAGAGCAGATGAAGTTTCCCACCCCTTTACCAAAACGACTCATTTCTGTCCTTTGTGTCATAAAATTTGTTGGCCCATGTTTGGAATTGCCTTGAAAAGATACACTCAACAAGTCAAGCACTTGCATGCAAAGATAATGTTATATGTATATTTATGAGAGGGTTTGTGAATTATGATCCTATTTTGACAGTTATATGCCTTGATGATTTCAATGACACACTTGGAGACAGTGACATTTGGGTGGAAGGGTTTTTAGAGTGTTAAATGAATTTAGGTCAAAGATCATCAAGAGGTCAGTTGAGGTCATTATGTAAAGCACCTAAATTCCTCAAAACTTTTCAGGATAGCAAAATGTATCACCACCCTAAATTTTGTGGCTTTGTTTACCACTGCCTCAAGAAGTCCTAAAGCAGTAGATAAAATATAATTAAAATTGCAGAGATTTATATAGCACCTTATGCTATTGGCCTCTACGCCTTCACAAATGGCCTCTGATCACTGTGGCCCAACCATTCCATAAACCATTAGCATCATTCAAGGATTGCAGCAGATCGGGATCAGCGCTTTCCCTTATCAGCAAACAATACATCGAGATAACCATCGCAGCCGGACCAGCTTCCCAAATATCGCATGGGTAATCGGGACAAATAAGCGGTTAGTTTCTTGTCCAGGGAAATTACAAGACAGCTGAATCTCACAGGGCTCAAACCCACGCCTATACGCATGGATGAGCATACACTGGGTCGAGCGCTTACCTGATTGATCTATCTTGTCCGCTAATATCACTGACCTCATAATCACTGACCTCTACACATGGATAGCGGGATGCCACACAGTTGAATGGTCACTGAGTGTCACAACAGAAGTTGCTTTTTCGTACTTGGTAATATGGCTGGAAACAAAGCATACACCTGCTGGTGCACATATTCCACACAGATGTTCTATTGTTATACAAAATTCCTTTAACTTTGACAAGGTGTATGCATGTTTCCCGCCATATTACCAAGGTAAAAAAGCAACTTCCTATTGTGACACTCGGCGACTCAGAGTCAGACCCGCTATCCATTGGTATGAGGTCAGTAATCATAATTATAGAATGTTCAGAGGTGATAGGTCAAAGTTCAGCTATTGATCAACTGAGGTCATTGTATAAAAACACTTGCTGCACAGAAATAGATGGCACTCACCAAAGTTGTTCAGAATGGTACTTAAGCAGTGGATCATGTGGAATTTAGAAAATAGGTCCAAGGTCAGCTCAGGTTCATTTGAAGTGGAAAATAACAGTATTGTTTTTAGACTGAAATGTGCATATAATGTGCCCCAATAAAAAAATACTCATTTTCTGTTACTATTAAATGACTATTAGTATGTTAAATATGAGGAAATGAGAGTGCTAGTACCCAGCAAATCTATGTCCCTGTCGAATTCAACATATGGGTGTGACACGATACATGTACAGGCACAGCTCAAACATAAATATTAAAAAGCACATTCTATGAGGTAGCTCAGTTCCCTCTTTTGAAGATCTCTATTGAGAGAAGAAACAGGTTATTAGCATACCATAGCCAGCATAGGAATTTCAGGATGGAGTAATTTACAAATCCATTTGTATATTGCATCGTCATCTATAAAGTCATCTATAGGTGATGAGCAGATGCAGACCATGGATATATCCCTGTGGATTGCCTGCATTAGTTGACTTCTCACTGGATGCTTTCCCATTCAATGTTTTCAGGGAATGATCCGTGAGGTATCAGGCTTTCTGCCAGTCCAGTGGTTGATCTGTGAGGTAGTCAGGCTTTCTGCCAGTCCAGTAGTTGATAGCGTTGATCTGTTAGGTAGTCAGGCTTTCTGCCAGTCTAGTGGTTGATCTGTGAGGTAGTCAGGCTTTCTGCCAGTCCCCTTGGTTGGTCTGTGAGGTAGTCAGCTTTCCCTGCCAGTCCAGTGGTTGATCTTGTGAGGTATTCAGGCTTTCTGCCAGTCCAGTAGTTGATCTGTGAGGTACTCACGCTTTCTGCCAGTCCAGTAGTTTATCCTGTTGGGTATCAGGGTTTCTGCCAGTCCATGGTTGGATCTGTGAGGTAGTCCAGGCTTTCTGCAGTCCGTGTTAGCTGTGAGTAGTCAGCGTTCTGCCAGTCTAGTGGTTGATCTGTGAGGTAGTCATGCTTTCTGCCAGAACAGGATGTAATCTTTGAGTAGTTAGGCGTTCGGCCAGTCCAGTAGTTGTACTGTGAGTAGTTCAGGCTCGGCCAGTCAGTGATTGATCTTTGGGTAGTCAGGCTTGCTGGCAATTCCATTAGTGATCTGTGAGGTAGTCAAATGGGCCTTTCTGCAGTCCAGTGTTTTATCATTTTTGTAGTCATTCTTTCTACTACCAGTCCGTGTGATCTGTGAGGTAGTCCAGGCTTTCGCCCGTTCGCAGTTGGTTGATTCTGTGATGTAGTCAGGTTTCTGCTAGTCCAGTAGTTGATCTGTGAGGTACTCACGCTTTCTGCCAGTCCAGTAGTTGATGGAGGTCGTCAGAGCTTTTCTGCCAGCCGGTGGTTGATCTGTGACGGGTGTCATGCTTTCTGCCAGTCCAGTATTTGATCTGTGAGGACAGCTTTTTTTCTGCCAGTCCAGTGGTCGATCTGTGAGGTAGTCAGGCTTTCTACCAGTCAGTCGTTGATCTGTGAGGTAGTCAAGCTTTCTGCCAGTCCCTTGGGTTGAAGTCTTTGATGTATTTCAAAGGTTTTTCTGCCAGTCCATTAGTTGATCTGTGAGGTAGTCGGCTTTCCGGCCAATCCGTGGTTGTCCTGGGAGGTAGTTCAGGCTTTCTGCCAGTCGAGTAGTTGATCTGTGAGGTGGTCAGGCTTTCTGCTGGCCAGTCCAGAGTTGATCTGTGAGGTATCATGCTTTCTGCCAGTCCAGTGGTTGATCTGTATGTAGTCCAGGTTTCTGCCAGTCCTTCCATTATTTGATCTGTGAGGTATTCAGGCTTTCTGCCAGTCCGTGTTTGATCTGTGCGAGTAGTCCAGTTTTCTGCCATCCAGTATTTGATCTGTGAGGTAGTCAGGCTTCTGCCAGTCCAGTGGTTGATCTGTGGAGGTGTCCAGGCCTCTTGCCAGTCCATATTTGATCTGTGAGTTATTCGGGCGTTCTGCCAGTCCAGTAGTTTGATCTGTGAGGTAGTCAGGATTTCTGCCAGTCCAGTTTGTTGATCGGTGAGGTATCAGCCCTTTCGCCAGTCCAGTATTGATGTGTGAGGTAGTCAGGCTTTCTGCCAGTCCGTGATTGATCTGTTGAGGGAGTCAGTCTTTCTGCCATCCAGTAGTTTGATCTGTGAGTAATTAGGCTTTCTGCAGTCCAATAGTTTGATCTGTGAGGTAAGTCCAAGGCTTTCTACCATCCAGTAAGTTGATCTGTGAAGTATCAAGGCTTTCTGCACAGTCCCAGTAGGAACTCGTGATCTGTGGGGTATCAGGTTTCTGCCAGTCCCAGTAAGTTGATCTTTGATGTAGTCAGGCTTTCTGCCAGTTCCAGTAGTGAACTAGTGATCTGTGAGGTAGTCAGTCTGGGTAGTCAGGCTTTCTACCAGTCCAGTAGGTTGATCGGTGAGGTAGTCAGGCTTTATGCCAGTCCAGTTGTTACTATGTATGTAGACAGCTTCTACCAGTCCAGTAGTTGATCGGTGATGTAGATCATGGGCTTTCTGCATTCAGTATTTTGACGTGAGTAGCATGCTTTGCTGCCAGTCCATTAGTTGATCTGTGAGGTAGTCAGGCTTTCTGCCAGTCCAGTGGTTGATCTGTGAGGATTGTCATGCTTCTGCCAGTCCAGTAGTTGATCTGTTAGGTGAGTCCAGTGCTTTCTGCCAGTCCAGTTGGTTGATCTGTGAGGTAGTCAGGCTTTCTAAGCCATTCCAGTGGGTTGAATTCTGTGAGGTAGTCAGTCTTTCTGCCAGTCCACCAGTGTTGATCTGTTGAGGTAGTCAGTTTTCTGCCATCCTTACGTTGATGTGTGAGGTAGTCAGGCTTCCTGCCAGTCCAGTGGTTGATCTGTAGGTAAGTCAGGCTTTTCTTGCCAGTCCAGTAGTTGATCTGTAGGTATTAGGCCTTGCTGCCAGTCCCAGTAGGTGAATCCTGTGAGTAGTCAGGCTTTCGCCAGTCCAGTGGTTGTCTGTGATGTAGTCAGTTTTCTGCCAGTCGAGTAGTTGATCTGTGAGGTAGTCAGGCTTTCTCCCAGTCCCAGTGGTTGATCTGTGAGGTAGTCAGGTTTCTGCCAGTCCAGTAGTTGACTAGTGAGGTAGCAGGCATTCTAGCATCCAGTGGTTTATCTGTGAGGTATCAGCTTTCTGCATTCATTAGTTTGAATCTGTGAGGTCGTGAGGCTGTCTGCCATCCAGTAGTGATCTGGTGAGTATCAGGGGCTTTCCTGCCAGTCCAGAAGTTGATCTGTGAGGTATCAGCCTTTCTGCCATCCATTAGTTGATATGTGAGGGAGTCAGTCCTTCTGCCGTCCAGTGGTTGAATCTGTGAGGGAGTCAGGCTTTCCACGCCAGTCCATAGTTTGATCTTGCTGAGTAATAGGCCGTTTCTGCCACCAATCGGTGATCTGTGAGGTAGTCATGCTTTCTACACAGTCCATAGTTGATCTGTGAAGTGGTCCAGGCTTTCTGCCAGTCCCATAGTGAACACTAGTGATCTGTTGGGTAGTCAGCTTTCTGCCATCCAGTATTGATCTTTGAGGTAGTCAGGCTTTCGGCCATTCCCAGTAGTGAACTATTGAGCTTGATGTATCGGCTGAGTATCGGCTTTCGACCATCCAGTAATTGATTCGGTGAGGTATGTCCAGGCGTTCTGCCTGCCAGTGGTTACTATATTGATGTAGACAGCTTTCTACATTGCAAGTAGTTTATCGGTTGATGTGTCAGCTTTCTGTCGCAGTTCAGTAGTTTTGATCTGTGACGTAGTCAGGCTTTCTGCCATCCAGTAGTTTGATCTGTGAGGTAGTTCCGGGCCTTTCTGCCATCCAGTGTTGATCTGTGAGGTAGTCATGCTTTCTGCCATCCAGTAGTTGATCCGTGAGGTAGTCAGGCTTTCTGCCAAGTCCAGTGTTGATCTGTGAGGGGTAGTCAGGCTTTCTTCCAGTCCAGTAGTTGATCTGTGAGGTAGTCAGGCTTTCTGCCAGCCCAGTATTGATACCGCTGTTGATCTGGAGGTAGTCAGGCTTTCTGCAGTCCAGAGTTGATCTGTGAAGTAGTCAGGCTTTCTGCTGCCATCCAGTAGTGAACTAGTGATCTTGAGGTAGTCAGGCTTTCTGCCAGTCCATAGTTTGATCTGTGAGGTAGTCAGGCTTTCGCAGTCCAGTGTGATTCTGTGAGTTATCAGATCTTTCTTTCTGGCAGTCCAGTAGGTTGATCTGTGAGGTCGTCAGGCTTTCTTCAGTCCAGAGTGATCTTTGAGGGAGTCAGGCTTTCGGCCAGTCCAGTAGTTGCTCTGTGAAGTATCAGGCTTTCTGCCAGTCAGTAGTTGACTAGTGATCTTTGAGGTAGTTCAGGCTTTCTGGCAGTCCATTAGTTGATCTGTAGGTAGTCAGGCTGTCTGCCATGTCCATGGTTGATCTGTGGGGTAGTCAGGCTTTCTGCTGCCAGTGGTTGATCTGTGAGGTAGGCAGGCTTTCTGCCATGTCCAGTAGTTGAATGTGAGGTAGTCATGCCTTTTCTGCCAGTCCAGTAGTTGATCGGTGAGGTAGTCATGCTTTCTGCCAGTCCAGGCTTTATCGGTAGGTAGTCCTTGCTTCTGCCAGTCCAGTAGTTGAAATCTGTGAGGTATTCAGGCTTTCTGCCAGTCTCGTGGTTGATCTGTGAGGTAGTCAGGATTTCTGCCAGTCCATTATATCTGTGATGTAGTCAGGCTTCTGCCAGTCCAGTAGTTGATAGCTGTTGATCATGGGAGGTAATTCAGGCCTTTCTGCCAGTCCAGTATTTGATCTGTGAAGTATCATGGCTTCTGCCAGTCAGTAGTGAACTAGTGCTCTGTGAGGTAGTCAGCTTTCTGCCATTCCAGTATTTGATTCTGTGAGGTAGTTCAGGCTTTCCTGCCAGTCCAGTGGTTGATCGTGGATGTAGTCAGGCTTTCTTTCTTCAGTCCTCCATTCGTTGATCTTTGAGGTAGTTCAGGGCTTCTGCCAGTCCAGTATTGAGCTGTGAAGTAGTCCAGGCTTTCTGTCCAGTCCCAGTAGTGAACTAGTGATCTGTGATGTAGCAGGCTTTTCCTGCCATCCAGTAGTTTATCTGTGAGGTAGTCAGGTTTCTGCCAGTCCCCAAGTGGTTGATCTGTGGAGGTAGTCATGTCTTTCTGCCAGTCCAGTGTTGATCTGTGAGGTAGTCAGGATTTCTGCCAGTCCAGTATTGATCTGTTATGGGAGTCATGCTTTCTGCCAGTCACATGTTGAGTGTGAGTAGTCCGTCTTTTCTGGCCAGTCCATATTTGAATCTGTGTAGGAGCAGGCTTTCTTTTCTGCCAGTCCCGTGGTTGATCTGTGAGGTAGTCAGGCTTTCTGCCAGTCCATAGTTGCAAGCTGATCGTGAGTAGTCAGCTTTCGCCATCCAGTGTTGATCTTGAGTTAGTCAGGCTTTCGCCAGTCCCAGTAGTTGGAGTCTGTGAAGTAGTCAGCTTTTCTTCGGCAGTCCCGTAGCGAACTGTGATCTGTGAGGTAGTCAGGCTTTCCGCCAGTCCAGTAGTGGATCTGTGAGGTAGTCGTGCGTTTCTGCCAGTCCAGTGGTTGATCTGTGTGAGGTAGTCAGGCTTTCTTCCAGTCCAGTGTTGATCTGTGAGGTATCAGGCTTTCTGCCAGTGCAGTAGTTTATCTGTGAAGTTATTCAAGCTTTCTGCCAGTCCAGTTGTTGTTCTGTGAGGTAGTCATGCTTTCTTCCATGCCAGTAGTTTTGATCTGGGAGGTAGTCCAGCTTCTGCCATCCAGTAGTGAACTAGTGATTCTGTGAGGTAGTCAGGCTGAGTTATTCCCAGGCTTTCTACCAGTCCAGTATTTGATACGGTGAGGTAGTCAGCTTTCTGCCAGTCCCGTAGTTTTGAATCTGTGAGGTAGTCAGTCTTTCTGCTAGTCCATAGTTGATATCTGTGATACTGTGAGGTAGTCAGGCTTTCTGCCAGTCCAGTAGTGATCTGTTAAGTAGTCAAGCTTTCTGCCAGTCCAGTATGAACTCGTGGCTCGTGATGTATCAGCTTTTGCCATCCATGTTGATTCTGTTAGGTTAGCCGGCTTTCTGCCAGTCCAGTGGTTTATCTGTGAGGTAGTCAGGCTTCTGCCATCCAGTAGTTATCGTGAGGTATCGCCTTCTGCCATTCCAGTAGTTGATCTTGGAGGTAGTCAGGCTTTCTGCAGTCCATAAGGTTTATAGCTGTAATCTTTGAGGTAGTCAGGCTTTCTGCCAGTCCAGTATTGATTGTGAATAGTCAGTCTTTCTCCAGTCCATTAGTGACTAGGTCTGTGAGGTAGTCGGCTTTCTGCCAGTCCCATAGTTGATCTGTGATTTAGTCGGCTTTCTGGGCCAGTCCAGTGGTTGATCTGTGAAGTAGTCAGGCTTTCTGCCAGTCCATTAGTTGATCTGTGAGGTACTCACGCTTTCTGCCAGTCCCAGTAGTTCTCTGTGACGTAGTCGCTTTCTTCCAGTCCGTAGTTGATCTGTGAAGAAGTCAGGCTTTCTGCCAGTCCAGTAGGAACTAGTGATCTGTGAGGTAGTCAGGCTTGCTGCCAGTCCAGTACACGTTGAATGAGTTTTCGAAGAAAATCCGCCATTTAAATTCTAGGGAGAGTTCATGTGTAGTAATATGGAATTAACCATACAATTACTTTTAATTTTGCATATGAGAAAAACATTCTAAGTTTTATCCTTGAGGAGTTTTTGAAAGTGCAATTGTATCCTGATATAAAGCTACAAAGTCATAGTATGTATGTGAAACTAAAAAAAGACGCTAATTTCACTGTTATATTGCAATGCGTCAGATAGATATCTATGGGAATACCGGGACGTGTTCACGCACTAGGCAGATAAGACGCACATAGATCTGTATGTGAAAAACATAAACAGCTGCTTTACGAACGACATTAATTATAGCCTGTGAAATTACGTGTAAATGAACATAAGACAGTATGTGAAATCGCGCTATACAGGTTTGAGCTTATTGATCAAAATCTGTAATTGATATCTCAATAATTAGGTCACTTTCAAGATTGCTAACTTGTGCCTGTATAGCCATAACATATAAGTACATATGCAATATCTAAAAAAAGTCAAAATGTCAGATAAGACATAATGTGATGGGGCGCGCATTGAAAAACACAGTGCTGCCAAAACCCGTGATTGGCAGCCCAATGGAGACTTGGAAAGGGGACTTACCGCGATGCCCAAAATTTTTACAGCAATTCTTGGTAAAATATTTATACAGGTTTCTATGGGACTTTCAGGGTACCCGTGACTTTTTAGCGATTGGACAAATTATTTTGCAGCCCTGTGGAACAACTCTCGTACTAATATGTACCAAACAAATCAAGTATTTTTTTTATTGTTACAGCAATGCCCTTGTTGTAGTCAATAAACCATCTAATGCATGGACTGCACATGCCAGCAACAAATAGAAAAATGTAGGAGTGCTCCATCGGATTGATACACATTACATTTTGCACTCATTTTCAGCAATTAGACTAACTACCAGCTACTGAAAAAAAAACCAAAATAATTCAATGTACACAATCCCTGTTGAAGGATGAAACAAAAAGGTCGAAAGACTATTCACTTTTTAAGAGTAATTTCTATCCCAGCTAATACGATTCTGGTGCCCTTCATGGTTGCTTGAGCTTTAAATGGTTTGTGTAATTCAAGGCCTAGGATATTGAAAATGGTTTTGTTGTAATTCAAAGTGACAAATGGATGTGACATTATAAATGAGTGAGTCTTGAGAATATCATGATCACGCGCATACCATCTGCCCTTTGGCGTTAAAAGAGTGTTTTCGTCATATTGATTTTATGAATTTCTGATTGGATAATGACATGAGCTCTTTGATCATTTATCTAAAGGTACGAGATTGTTTTAAATTTTAGCGCATGGATTTTATGTTCCCTTTGAGCAGAGCAAGAAGGGCGCAGCACTTGTCACGTGCAGAGTGTTTTTAGAGCAGCAAATCGGAGGCTGTTTCAGGAATACCTATGGTAGTCATGCATGGCTGTCTGGGCTAACAAATGATCAAAACATTTTTTTTTGAAAAATTTGGCTTTAGAAAAAGTTTGGATATGATGCGTCCTACTTACAGACATGTCTTATTGCATGTTTAGGTTCCTATTTAGATTATGAAATGGCTAATCTTGAATATTTTGATCCAAATATTAGTACTTCAGTATGCCCATTGAATTCGTGACAACCAACTTGTAGGGGACAGGTCATGGGATTCACGTCTTATGTTCAGGTCAAATCTGCTTATTTGAATCGGAATAATGCGCTCATTTGCATAGTTTTTCAACATTATCTGACAATGTTAACCCAATATGATTTGCTTATGGGTTTACCATAATTTGACTCCAAATGCAGTCATCCATCCATGTACACATTTTTAAAGTAGGTAAGTCAAGCTTGTCTAATCCCAGCATTTTGTGGGATATATATAATGAGTGTATTCATCCTAGAACGTAATAACATTAATAAAGCCCACCCGCTCACCTATTAAAACTTGCAAAATATCAACTTGTAATAACCAGTCCACCCACCCATTTCAAATTGGACAACTAAGATTTTGTCGTGTTTTGTGCTTCAAAAGTAATAAATAAAATCAGTAATGCACCATACCAAACAAGCTATTTTTTTCATGATTTTATTAAGATCTTGATAATGTATTATCTTGGTATCAACAACAATAAAAAAAACATCATGGTCCTCGGACTGATAGTGTGATGCCATCACAGTGTGTGACATGAATCCATCATGACCTTTGACCCTTGATATGTGACCTTTGACCTCATAAACAAAGAGGATTTGCATGTATATTCAATAAACCGTCTGTTGGTTCCAATATGACTCAAGTTTTCAATTGAGGCCAATTTTACTTTTTAGCCTATATTACATGTGACCCATCACATGAAATTTTGACCTTGATATGTGACCTTGACCTCAACAAATGTGGGATTACCATTTGCACCTATGACTCAAGTTTGTTTAAATACACTAGTCAGATATTACAGCAAATTTAACCCACATCACCACCATCAACAACAACAGAAATCAAACTAGAACCGATTGTGCTTTAAGAACAGCATGAGTGTTATCTGCGGTGTCTTGCTTTTAGCTTACTGCCCCTGACCTTTGACCCCAGTCTGTGTAAACATAAGGGTGGGTCGCAGTTTCTTCTGACCAGTCTGAATGATTAGAGCAATTGAATGTAGTGTGAGAAGGTTTTTGTAAGATTGTCACAGAATACCCTTTATCGGCCCACATGACCTTGATCCAATCTTCGAACACCCCCATATTTGCCTTGGTCATCAGTTCTTCTGACGCAAGTCTAGTGATTACAGAGCGATTGAGTTATGGCAGATAACACAAAAGGAGGGTAAAGTGACGGACCTGTAAGGACCCCTCGTGACCTTTGACCCAAATCTGCAAACACCTCACTTGATCTTGGGTCAGCGGTTCTTCTGACCAAGTCTAGTATTATAGCAATTGATTCTGTGGCAGAAACAGCTAAAAGGAGGGTAAGAGCACTGACCTGTAATGACCCCTGCATGACCTTTGAACCCATCTGTGACACCCTGTATGGCAACTTGGGTCAGGGGTTATTCTGATGAAGCCTGGGTCAATATCAAGTTAAACGGTGTAAACTAGTAGCATTTGAAATATTAATAGGGGTTAGATAGACTGCCCCTTTTTGACCCCTAAATGACTTTAGATTCAAAATCTGTTCCCCCCATATGTCCCGGAACCTGGTAAATACTGTGACCAAATGGCATTGATATAGCACATGCGAACTGTGGGAGAAGAAGTAAAAAGAGGGTTAGAGGGACAATGACTGCCATTGACCCTAACCGACCCTATGGTCAACGGTCTACCAACTCTGTATGAAGCTTGGGTCGGGTTCTTATGACCAATTCTCGGTTCAATCTGACCAAAAATTTAGCACTAGTAGCGTTTGTGAAGCGGTAGAAAAGAAAAAGGTCTTGGAAATAGAGAGACGAAAGTATATCAGCGCTGCTCAATATATCACAACAGACATCACAACAGTGGACACAGTGATCCATGTGTCTTCCTGCCTTAAGTCATGCAAACAAAAAGGTCCTTAACCACCCAGACAAAAGGCAAAGTCTGACAAACCATCAGAAGAACGGGCTAGCAATTTAAATCTCTACCTCTAATATTCAGAAGACTAATTAGAATGTTTCTCAAAATATTTAGAAGTATTTACTTTTGTTTTTATCAGACCTGAAATAAGTATGGGGGAATTTGTCAGGAATATTACTTCCAGGATTTATAATCGTCAACACTTTATGTGAACTTTGGAACTTTGTTTGGACAACACTTACTTCAGCTATGGCGGCCTATTTTACAACGAACCCATGTGTAGTATGGAGTTACCGATCATCTCCAACCTAATGGAAAGTTTAAAACACTCAGCTTTGTTGTCATTTCAAAAGTATTAGTCTCCATTGGTAACCGATATGTGCAGATACTTGGGTATTATTAAACCACAACAAACTTAATAGGTTTTTCAAACCCATCACCAATGTTGAACCCAATATCAGTTCACCCGAAGAGGGTTTGTCCTTAATGATTTAGGCCTTCCTTGATGCGTCTTGTCTGATTGAAGAGGAATCGTTCACTGTCAGCATCAAAAACAGACACATACTGATAACAATACTTTCAATTTGATTCAACCACCCCTCATTAAGATACTTGGTGTGGTGAAAACATTGTTCCACAGAGCGTACCTATATAAACAAAGGGTGGATGGAGATGCTAACATACCATCTGAAGCAAGCTCCCGTCATGCGGCTACACTAACCGGGTGATTGACAAAGCTCTGAAATCAGGTCAAAATGAAAAATCCACCACCATTTCAACATAACCACAGTGATTTATCCGAGATAACTCAAAAGTATTTTCAAAGAGTATAACCTCTCACTCCCTTAAACCTAATCACAGCAATTTCAGCAATCTTTAGTACATCCAGGACAAACAGCCGCAAGGGCCGGAAAGCAGGGTTGGTGTACGCAATCAATGCGCTCTACCTGTTTTTAACTGTACTGATTGCTACATTGGAGAACTTCCCACCACTGAGAAAAGTCAGTTGCTCCATGTAGTGATGATCTCTTGTTGTCAATGATTTAAAATGCTTATGTACTAATTGGAATGAGTTCCATTTACATGGACAGTATGTCTTCTGTTTGAGTTGTTGATACATATATTGTGACCAGCACTCAAAATAATGAATATCTACGATGCTCTGGTCGAACGATACCACAACTCTGGTGGTCAAAATCTCATTATAGTTGTGACCCCGCCCATCGCCGTGATCATGGCCTGGTCATTGCTATTCCCAATTAATTCAATAACCTGTCAGGTCCATAATCATTGCTGGTTTTCTTTCATCATTTTTTTTTGGAAACTGATGTTTTCCTCTAAGCTGAAGAAATATAGGCCACCGGGCAGATCCCGTATCGTCAAAAAGGTGACGCACCCGGGGAAGTACAACATTTTGCGAGGAGATAAACTCTTTTAAAAAATTATAAAAATCAGTTCTGACGGTTGGTATCACCTATTGTATGGCACGTTTTCTCAAAAATGAATGATAATTGCCATTCTTGTGAAATCTATCACCATATAAAACTCGGTATCATGATTTGCTTACTCCCGCGATTACAATATAATCGTTAACGTATGTACGAACGTTGAACTCTAAAACCGCGGCCTTAAAGTGCACACACTGCAGTGTGTGCGAGCCTGATCAGATGTTGTGATCGTGTTAACAAAAATCATGGCGTCTTCTGTACCCCGAAAAACGTTCGGGGAAAGGCATATGTACTAATCATGCTGTGGAGGGTAAAATAAAGCCATCTACAGATAGGTGGAAAAACAAACGACACGAAAGAACGGCTGGTTTTTGCGTTGAGCGGAATTCATTGGCCAGAGAAGGCACTGCATTGCATGCAGGCATCGACCATCTAATGTGATTGTACGTACCGGGGCTTAGCTGCACCTGGTCACGGATACACAATTCGCTTATTTGTTTGTGAAATGCAATACCTCTAACTGCTTTGTGTTGTGGCCTATATCATTTATTCTATTGTCACCGCCATGGCATTTGGGTTATGGCATTATGTATTGTTCATTATCGCACGTTAGCATCGTCAATCACTGTCAGGCTGTACGGTAGTCAAAGGGTAGCCCATGTGTTTAAGGCATGCATGGCTTGGTTGGTCCTGGTCATGAAGTACTTACGTATTTTCAGGATGCTCAGGATTGTGTCTAATTGAATTCATATAAAGGTAATGACCATTTGTTTTACTGTTAGGCCCCTGCAGCGTATCATTATAACATGGGCGACAACTTGACTTTGGAATATGATGTGAAGGGGCAATGGTTATCATAGGGTCACATCGACTTAATTGTTACTAGTTTTGCCAATGAATTACTGAACTTTTTGTGGGTGACCCAATCGACAACCTTTTCCATCAGTTTCCATAAAAAAATTGAGAGATTTTGGTGTGTATCAGGAATATGACAAGAAAAGTCATTACCCCAGTAAATTTAGTAGGGATTAAGGTGGAAATATTTTCCTAACAAAACGTCTCCATATTAGTGGTCGTCCCTATCATGGTCGATTTTCCATACATAGGTAATTATATCCCTCACATAAAATGTATCCCCAAACATCTTATTACAAATTTGAGTTGTTAATTGGTTTGGGTACGCAACAATGTGACTAAAATTAAAATTGTCCTATTAGGACTGCATGTAAATTAATGTGGTCGACCACATTTGCATACTTTTTTTTCGAACTAAAGGGAATATTTTCTTGGACTTAAATTTACTACAGTTAATATATGAATTTGTTTCTGATCCAAAATAATCAGATAAAAAATAGGGGGGTGTCCCCCTGCACCATCTGCTCATTGTCCTTTCTCCCTGCAGCCCCCAAATGCAATGACCTGTTCGTACAGTGTTATAGAAAGGACCCCCAAAAATGTGTTTCTTCTTAAATTTCATCTCACCAACCCCATCATTACACCACCCCACTCTGACCCCCACGCAACCCAACCCAAAGGTAATCAGAAATCACCACTCGAATTTATCCCCTCCTACCGTCATAGATAAAGCGCAGTATTCATTAATTAAAAGATGAAGTGGTCCTGAAACATAGAAATGTTATAGACCTCCCTCCCACATAGGGTGTATTGAGTCCATCCACATGCACCAGTTTGTGGCAAATTCACCCTAACTCAAGGTCATGTGATCCCCCCAAAGTCATATTCATAAAGGTCAAACGTCATAAAAACCCTTGCACTCATTGAGCCTGCAAAGTACTTTTATCCCGAAGTTGTTACACATTCATTCCCAAAACACGAACATCGGCCACATTGTAATGCATAGGGATTTGTTTTAAAGCCCTTGGTCCTTTCCCCAGCCATCTACAATGTCCCTACCAGTTGTTAGTATTCTTAACATTTACAATAGCGTGCATGCTTGAGTTTTGAATTCTGAGCACTATGTAAGCTTACAAGCCACCACCCCCTTCAACACAGCGCCAACCCAGGATCCCTTACTCGAAGATACCCACAAACTAATGATGCTTCTTCTAATTTATACCACTCACTCTGCAGAAAATATTTACGTTTTAATCCCATCCGAATAAGTTCACCTTAGGGATTTTTCTGAGATATAATCAGAATTTTTCGTCAAGATTTCGCTTACGTGTTTAAACAAAATGGGCGTCGTCTTAAATTGGGATTTCTCGCGCCCTCCCCTGTGTATACCTGGTGCTCTGTTTGCATCGGGCTTCCTTTATGGATCATTTGTGAAGTGGTGAGAGCTAGACGAAAGTCCCAGGGAACCAGCGTATGCTGTTATAAGGTGCGAATTTGGATGATTTTGATGTCAGCAGACGTTGACGCGTTGGTTAGTTAAACCTGCATTTACTGGAAAACGAACAACTGGTAAAAGTGAGAACAAGTGGAATCTTCTCAGAAAACATTACTACATTGATTACTACTAGATTGTTTTACTTGTGAGGGGGTGCGACACTTATGCAATTCTAAAGGTATTCCCCTGTGTACACTTAGCCTATGAAATATTTTGTAATTAAAGATGCAGGAGTGGGATTTGAACCACAGACCACTGCAACATGAAGTTAGCTAGCTAACCATTAGACCATCGAGGATTGCAGTGCCAGATTTGCGATCCTAATCCTTGATAGCATTTACAGAATATATCAATACAGATAAACTCAGATATTGTGATCGGCACTCAAAATAATGAATAGGTCTGCTCTGGAATGATTGCCATGATACTCCTGCAGGAGCATTATTGATGGTCAAAATATCATCATTATGGTTGTGACACCCATGCATCGATCATGGTGTGACCATGGCTATTCCCAAATGAACTTCAAGACACTATAAGTGATTTATCTGGAAGAGTCAAAATATTTGAAATTTCCAAGAATAGCTTAAAGGTAAAGGATAAGTCTGTAGGATCCTCATAAGTTACTTGTTCAAAGATACGAATCTCCATTCAGTTACTTGTTGTACCAAGTGTCTGTATGGCCCATAATGACTAAAATTTTGATTTTTTCCTTATTAGGTAGCTTCTGGTCCTATCATTTGCAGGGTATGTTCAGATACCTGTACTTGATACAAACATGCAAAAATCTGATTTTCGATGATTTTTTCGATTTTCTGATTTATCAAATCACTGATAGTACCTTTAATAACCCTGGGAGGCAAAGTTACCATGTCAATGTCTTTGGAGTTGTGAATGAAGGGGTTGAAGATGACCTTACATGCAGGGTTTTGTACTTCGCAATTGTATGGTTAGTGCTAATGAGTGATTATTGCTCGTTTGGAGTGCACTGACCAAAAAAAATCAATGCAGCTGCAATCAGTGTGACAGCAAAAACTTGTATGAATCCCGCATGAGTGAGTGCTATTATAAGCTTGTCAAACTGATGAACGCATGTATTGATTTTTGCCATGCGTAAAAACAATATTCAAACATGAACCAATTCATTTTCAAATCTGGATTAGCCTCTTATTAGCTAAGCAGATGTAATCTCAGAGCTGTTGGGAATGTGATACCTTAATTTGTATGTCTGTCTGTCTGTCAACATTTTGAATGTGTTTTGTCACACATGCCTTGATTGATTTTGATTGCACTTGGACACATGACCCTTGGGTAAGAGAACATAAGGGGCATTAAGAAATTAGAGGTCAACAGTCATTAATGGGTCATTTGCGATTGTGCAAAGAATGATGCTTTTTTGTAAAGTGCATAATATGGGGTATTCAAGATTAAGGCAAAGGTCCTATAAAGGTCACTTGAGATAATTGTAAAAAATGCTTAAACTCTTACTTTGAAATCCCAGCTTTGAAGTTTACCGCCACCAGATGATCCTTATGGGTGATCATAGGGGGCATACAGGGGGTAGGAATGGCCATTTCAACAGTCAAAAGTAAATTCAAACTTGGCAAAATCTCAACACCAGTTCCATGGCGGATCCAGGATTTTTGGAATAGGGGGCGTGGAGTTGGCTGCCAATAACACCGGTACAATGGCACTGGCCTGCCTGGTGGTGGTGGAGGAGGGGGGGCTCCTGTGCTACGGCACGGGGTAAGTGCTGCAGGGGGTTCCTTTTACTTTATACTTCACGTCCGGTGTGGTGGCCGCAGTGTGGTTATGGTGCCGCGTATAAGCGGTGGTGTGGGTGTGGGAGGTACGTCCTTCTCACGCGCGAAGCACGGAAACCTTGGGATTATTCCGTTTTCAAGACATATTTTCTAATGACTAGTTGATCAGTAGCGTAAATTTGTCTTTGTCAATGGATGTTGCAGATGGAAATTTATCAATGAAACAGGTTTATATACTAGTACATATGCGCGCGAAGCGTGCTAAAATTGCAATTTAGGGCCTAAAATCGTTCATTAATGTAAGGCCTATTTTTTATCCATAAAAAAAATGCATGCGACACCACGCCGAAATTTACCTCACTTTTAAACCACTAGTAATTGGTAATGTTGAGGTTATTTTGGTCAACACACCTGCACATGGGGATGAGCCTTCGGGGGGAACCCTGGTAGAAATATTGTTTTTTTCATCATGTTAAACACAGATATTTGCAGCTAGCACTACTTACGAAAAACTCGCAGACGCTAATAACCTTCTTTTTTAGGTATTGATCGGGTTTTTGGCCTGTATTCTCTCTTTCTCTGTTTTTAAAAAAAAACTTCTCCAACAGGGGGGCGTGCGCCGAGCACGCCCTTATGTAGATCGCCAGTTTAAGTGCAACCTGTGCTGGGGGACCCAAGTGCTAGACTTTTCAAAGGCTCAAGGTAAGAGGGCGCTCTTGCGCACATCGCGTGGTTAAAGACAAAGATTGACCAAGGCTACCTGGTCACAAATATGAAATCTAAATGATTGTTATTGCTACATTAACGACACTATCAGTGATTTGCTACGATCAGAAAATCGAAAAAATTATTAAAAATCAGAGTTTTTTCTTTTATAGAACCAGTACATGTGTCCAACATACCCTGCAGAATGATAGGACTAGAAGCAACCCAAATAAGGACAAAAGCGGAAATTTGTTATGTAGTGGTCCGTTCGGACACTTAACTACAACAACGTAATTGAATGGCGTTCGTATTTTTTGAACACTGACTGCCGTTTTTCTTCCTTTTCTTCAATTCTTCGTTGAAAGAAGTAACTTACGAGATTTCTACAGACTTACCCTTCACTTATCCTGCAAATTTCAGGTATTTTTGACGTCATTCAGATAAATCACTGACAGTGGCTTTAATAATATTTTGCAGCAGGCATAATCCTCTACTGCATGTTCCTTCCCACGCAATGCACCCTGTTTTGACCAGTCTGTAACCTTTGTGGTTTAATTCGTGGTACGAAGCCTATGATAGTCATGTAATCTACACAATTTGAGTTGAGTAAGTTTAAAGTTATGGAACTTAAAAGTTAGCCTACAAATTACCCTGGATGTCTTTAACAACTTCTTATTAACCTCCCTATCTTGGTTTTTGAGTATGTTCTTTTTTATATGTGTAAAATGTATTCTGGTCTTCCGAATGGCCTAGACTATCATTTGATAGCACATTGAAGAATTTCATATTTTGTGAAAATGTGCCAGTTGCCGCTTTAAAGATACACTGGCACATTTTCACAAAATATGATTTTTTTGTTCAAGTTGATCGAAACAAATCATGTTTTTTGCATTACATAATGCTTGTCCATATCCTACTCCACTGTGTGAAATAGCTAGCTCAAATCAAATCTCTTCAAATAGAACATCACAACTTTGTTAATAAAATTCCGGATCCGGAATTTTTGTTATAACAGTATCCTATGGCACATAATACTGTACACAAACTGTTTACTACATTAAACGAAAATCAGATTCATCTCGAAACTTGGAATTGAGGCATTTAGTGACTACCTACCTTAGGTCTAGGTGACTATTTTTAATTATTACTCACAAAAAATTCTATTTTGAATCTCTAATCAATCCTTTAATCACCAAATATGTCTATTACAATTTAATATCATAAGACTCATACTCATTGCATATTAAACCACAAAGTCCACAAAGACCTGTCAAATCAAGGGTTCCTGCCAATGGGGAATGGGGCGGGCTCCGGCGTGTTGTTTTTCTTATTTTCATGCCATTTCCGTAATCTGCTGAATAAATGTCGCCAGCGATATTAATTATAAAAATCCTTCTGTTACCATTAAGGGTGCCTATTTAATATAACCCACAGATAGGGCTAATTATATAAAAGCTTTAAAATAACCATGCAAATAGACAATTTTGAAAAATCGTGAAGGGCGCAACTATTTTTCAAATGTGGCCAGTGTCTCTTTAAAATGCTCAGATTTTATACCGGAAGGGTCAAAATTTTTGGTATCACACGCTACTATTTTCTCATGATTTTTGTAAAGTCCCATAGAGTACTGGTCCAATATCATATTGGTGTCGACCAGATAGGGTATTTTTCGCTCATAATACCCAGACCAACCTTGTTAGCCTTTAGATTTCACGGCTAAATTAGAAAATAGTAGCTTTTTAAAGACACCAAAATATTGCTCATTCCGTAAAATCTGGGGTTCTGGGCCACATCAGGCCATAAACCGTTAAAAATCTTTCTGTGTCAATTTTCAAACATGCTCCTATGTCTAAATAAGGCATGCATTATGTAAGCATGCCTGCTGATGGGACTGTGTTATGACTAATCCAAATTCATGATTTACATTCTTTTGTACAAAAAGTCCCTTGCGTTAGAGAGTATCTATTGATAAGACCGACTTTTACGGAGTCATCCTTAAATTTAAAGCACGGTCCAACACCCTTCCGCTAAATGGTAGGATTTTCTCATGGAAATGCGGTATGAGTGAGATATGCAACGTTTGCAGTAATTGGTAAAGAAATTTACGCCCTTTCCCTTTCCCCTCAAGGCGTCAATAAATCAGATCTGATGACTACTTAAACTGAGAGAAGAACCTATCAGATAGTGGTTTAGAGGGTGTCTGGAGCTCATTTATTGCAGGGGACCTAAATACAAAACATTCTTATACACGGTGGCTTGAATGACAGAACAACCAGGCCGATTCTCATCTTGATATTTTTGATACATTTTGTAACACATTTTTAAAACGTGCCTGGTCTGTCAGACGATCCATTTTAAATCAATGAGTTCCTTTTTCATTATGTCTATGTTGTTAAGATTGTATAGATTTTGCTGATTGTTACTTTTTGTTGTTCTGTATTTTCATGTATGGACGCACCGTCAGGTAGACGTGTGCCGCTGTTTCAAAAGTGTATGTCCAAATAAATAAATAAATGTACATGGTATATGCATGAATGGGTTTCATCATATGTGTCACACATCACACACATGCAATCCACCTGGACAACTACACAATTAAGGAAAACAAATTGTGAATTATTTACAAATTGGGTTATAATTCCCATCAAGGCAACTGAGCTCTACTTTTTATTACATAAGCTTATAGATATCATGCCAGAGGAGAGCACTCAGAACTTTAAAACAAAAGAGTAGTTATAATGTGTCACTGATATAGGACACATTTTTACTCTTTTAATTTTTGTTATTTATATATATGCTACTATAAGGATAGATCATTTTTTCTAATTCTATTATATAAATGGGTAACAGATGAAGAGTTCAGGATACATGATACATTTTTTTTTTCATTTTAGACAACTTTTTTAGCCCCTTCATGGCCAAATTTTCCTCTTTTTTTCTTGATCAGCTTAAAATAAAACCCAAAAATGTATATTTATTAATCTTTCCCTGGAGATGGCCAGCGCATGTTAGTGTTGAAAAAAATAACCACTTGTGCTTGGCTGGATTTGAACTGGCAACCTTTGTATTACAAGCATGATGCTCTTGCCAACTGAGCTATCAAGCCAGGGTTGGTAGAGGAGTGATAGATATTATCTATAGGTGTTAGGTCCAAACGGACTGGCTTGATAGCTCAGTTGGCAAGAGCATCGTACTATAACAAGGTTGCCGGTTCGAATCCGGCAAAGTGCACATATTACTAGCACAACGCTCTTGCCAACTGAGCAATAGATATTATCTATAGGTGTTAGGTCCAAACGGACTGGCTCGAATCCGCCCAAGTGCATGTTTGTTTGTTTTTTCAACCCTAACGTGCGCTGGCCATCTCCATCTCCATTAATAAATATATCCTTGCCTACCTGGAGAACTAAGTAGTTACAATTTTTAACAAAAATTGTTACAAATCTCTTGAAAACCTTTAAAAAGACATGCAGTAAAATGTAACATTTTACACCTTTGTGAGCAGAAAGCTGAGACATTTTTTTTTTCTTGGCTTAAGGCCTTCCAGTATGCGTGTGGCTAAGATTCAGGCCTATGAGAAGAGTGGGATAAGTAAAATGGGAGAGAGGTGTCATTCAAACCAGTTGATCTCTTGCACAAGCCTCTGTTTCCAAGTTATGGACTCAATTAGTAATACAAGCAAGCCAGATATGCTTAAAACCAAGACTTATAAAAATTACATGACAACAAGCTAGGTGACTGTTGGTTATCAGATTGTAAAGAATATTTTAACCTTAAGGATTGTCCCAATATCAACTGAAAAACAAAAGAGAAAAATAAACTGAATTAAAAATAAAATTGTAATTCCTGTGTAGGAGACTATCATTTCCTGTGCAGGATAATTAGTCTCTCGCAACAACCCAACTCATCACCAACAGCACCGCCTGTTTTTTTGTCCTGTATTGACATTTCAAATCACATATATGCCATGTAATACTGATGAGACAGTTTACAACGCATTTCACCGAGATAACACATGATGAGGAGAGGAGATATTAAAGGGTGATTACAAAAGAACTAGAACGCTGCCAATGTAGGCTGGAGGCTCTGATTAACATCACCCTAGCTGCCTGGCCACCAGCCGAGAATCCCCAGCATCCGCCATCCCTATGTCCATCACCGGGATACCCCATGTAATCATTGTAAAAAAAATTGCCTGGGAGGAGTGTGAATACTAAACAAACACTAGATCAGTGGAGAGACCTACTTGGAAAGCATCCTCAAAGAAACCATCTTGGCCGCTCATAGAA
The DNA here is from genome assembly GCA_023653785.1 of Ophioderma brevispina. NCBI lineage: Eukaryota > Metazoa > Echinodermata > Ophiuroidea > Amphilepidida > Ophiodermatidae > Ophioderma > Ophioderma brevispina. The sequence goes on from JAMKCH010005683.1 coordinate 46,756, forward strand.
CAATCGTACTACAACAACGCGCAACTATTTTTTCCATCTGATCTCCCACTGGAACAACCTGTTTGGCTATTAGTGGAGCTTTTTTCTTCACACTACTGTAAAGATTGATATGTCGGCTTGTTTAGCTTTATTGAATAAATGGGGTTGTGGGGGTATTTATTTGCCACAGCCTAATCAAACAATGCATTTAGGGCCAGCTTTGTATAGTAAACATACAGTCTGGGAGTTTCGCTGATTGAATTCTCGGGGAGGTAAAAAAAGAGTGGATGAAAGGCATGTGGAGGAAAAAAAAAATTTTTTTTTTGCAAGATTAATGTGGGTCCTTTTGATCCTTTTGTATGGTCCGATCGGTAAAAGCCACTTTTTTGAAGTCCCGCCACCCCCAAAATAAATCCTGCGTATGACCCTGCTGCAGAGCACATACTTTTTTGCCAATTATTTTTTTGTTCTAGCCCAAAAAGTTAAAATCTTACAAACGCTGCATCAACCATCTCTTAGCATTTGGCTCAAAGCAACTATTTAAAAACACTTATCATAACCATAAATGAAAAAAAATTACTTAATGCATTTAAATCTTGTTTCTAATATGAATCATGCTAGTATTTTCCTCCAATAATCCAGCAAGAACAAAAGCTAACAAACAATTTGAAGGTTGTTATTTTGCCACCGAAATAATTAGCACAAGCAAACACACCGAATCAAATTACGGGAAAAATATTAAATGCCTACTATGTATATTTTAAAATTGTCATATAAATTGCCATGGTACAACACACAACTACATACGCTTCATATAAGTCTTTGAAACCATGTTACAATACCCTCTTGACAAATACCTACATGCCATCCCAACGGATTATACAACATTTCCACTACCTTCGTTGCAGTGATGTCAGTGCCAAATTTGAACGTCGCAGCACAGTAAACCGCACATGCTAGCTTAAAGGCACAGTGTTTTTTACACACTCTCTTAAAACGAAAGAAGTGAAAAACACTCTAAAAGAGTTACTCTCACTCCACAAAAGAGCCAGCTGAGTGACGCCTCTTTTAGAAAAAAAGGTGGATCCACTCAAAAGTAAAGAGTGAACAAAATAACTCTAAGGAAAGGAGTGAACTGATAACTCCTTTTTAGAGTGAACTAGTCACTCTATAGAGTTGGTGATTCTTTAGGAATTTTGTTTGTTTTTTGATATATTGTATGTGTAGGTTCATATTCATAGCATCGTTACATGAGTGATATTGTGGCGCATCATTGGCCTGATTCAGTGAGACATGCATGATTGTTGCATGCAAGACGTCTATGATCACGGTATGCATGCCCGTGACATGCATGATTGTGCGTTTCGTACATGTGTAAGCCTAGTCTGGTCTGGCCGGGAGCCTGGCGCAGACTACCGTATGTACGAGTGATAATACAGTAAATAACATTTCAATGCTTCTCCACACTTTGTCTGTAAATGCTATGAACTGTGACCGACACAAACAATATACTCACCCGTGAAGATATCTATGATTTCTTCACTAATTTCAACTTCGTTCAACCGTTTGCTGACGGTCTCACTTAACTCATCCGCCATGTTGTTCGAAAATAATCACGCGATTTGCGGCGTTTCTGATTGGCTATTAGTTCACTCCGAAAAAGAGTGAGCATTTTCTCACTCTTTTAGAGCTAAAACCCGGTCGATAAGAGTTCAGACTTCAGAGTGGGCTTCACTCTGAAGAAGAGTGGCATTTTGAGCCACTCGGTAAGAGAGTGAGCTCTGTTGACCGCGAGTGAAGGTGTCGGGCTGCATTTTCTCGCTTTTTTAGAGCTAAAAGCCACTCGATTAGAGTTAATTTAAAATAACTCGAAATTCAGAGTGATTTTTCACTCTTTCATTTTAAGAGAGCACACGCACAAAAACGGTATATCTTGACACATGCGTAAAAGCTGTGTCAAGGTTATAACATCACTGCACAGAGGTAGAGAAATGGACTATAGACCCGCATTTACTAAACATAATTTTTTCTTACTAAACACCTGGTGTTATATACATAGAATGTGAAAGAAAACATACTGAAAATACTTCAGTAAGTGAGTAAAACTTAGTGTTTGGTTTTTCTCTTCTACGTGGTTTTGGTTTTCTTCAACGTGTTTGCCTAAGTAGAAGTTATTATACATCGCGAGTCTAAAAAAAGTACAACCAAACGAGGATATTTTAGAAATCTCGATTGATTTTACTCAATTAATTCCTGTGTTAGATACTCTGTTTAATCATCTCTCAAAAGAATTTGTAATTTTTGAAATCGATCAAGGCAATCAAAAGCTACAGTTATTTTTGTGACGGTATCCATTTTCAGCCCTGAACAAACTGCACACTGATTAAGCACTTGACTCACGCTATAGTGTGAGCGTTTCAAAATAGATTATAACAAATTGCTTTCTTCTTTGGTGCTTTAAAGTGCTTTAGTGTCTTTTTTCACAAAGAACATCAATATAAGGTGTTAATATGACCTAACACTAGCAATTTAGACACAAAATCAGCAGTTTTGAATTAAAAAAAATTATTGTGGCTTTAATGACATGCATGAGAAACTCAAAGGAAGACTCTTCAAATTGACCCCCCTTCCCCAGGTCCATAACCAGGGGAGAGGCGAGGGGCACAAGCACCCCCCCCCCCAAATCCAAAAAGGCCCCCCAAACCCCCTGAAAATGGCTAAAAAATGTCCCTTTTTTGTGAGCAGAGTGATCCTAAAATGGGTTTTATGCTATTTTGTCAAAAAAAGGTTAAAAATTTCAGTTAAAAGTTCACTTTTGCCAAATTTACCCCTTTTTGGAGAGGGGCAAATTTGGGGAAAAGATCCCCTTTTGACTAAAAACATCGCCCCTCCCCTAAAAAAAATCCTGGATACGGGCGCCCGGGCCTGTCCTTCCCTAACTCATAGTGCATTTTTGTTTCACTCATTAGTTTGGAACAGTAAACTTTCAATCAAATCTAATGTTATTTTAACTTCTTTATGCCAATACTCACCAAAGTATACACTTATAGGTCAACAAGATTGTAACTCATGAATTATCCTCCACCAACATGGACCAAAGTATTTGTTATCAGTGAAATGGTAAGTTATAGATTGACCTCCTAATTAAGCTTAATTACATGCCTACACAGATGCGAACAAAGCCATCTGCAAACCGGTCATTACAACAATGTCATGAAATAAAATCAGCCATTTTTATCCATACTGATGACATTACTATATAATTATGCACAATCCAACTCAAAAATCAAAGCAAAGCCCTTATGTCTTCTATAGGATAAAAATAGCATAAAAGCAATTATAATTGCCATTTTCATCTATCTTGAAAGCAGAGGAAATCTTGAATGGGATATCATTTTTTGTGGTAGTAACTGTGGTTTCATTTTCCGCTGATGGTAATAGTATGTATGTCGACATAGTACCATGCATTGAAAAAAACATGTAACATGCTACATTGCGTTTTAATGGCACCATGACGTGAACCTGTCCATTGTGTGGTTCAATTTGCCAATAAAATGTTCCCACACGGTATCCAAACAAAGCCATAATTTATGTTTCTGCATGTTTGGCAGCAGTGCAGGGTGGAATGGTTAAGCAAGCATGACACATTTACCATTTCTATTTCATCTTATTCACTGTTAAAAATGTCTGTAAATTAACGGACATCAAATTTATGGAAAATGTTTTCTTAAATTCACTAAAAAACAAAAATTGTATAAGAAATGCCTCTTGAACTCTTTCAATGTGAAAATTTATTTCATGAATTTGAATTTTGGAGTTTTAATATTACGCGCCATGATAAAAAACCATACAAACAAAAATTGAACTTGTTAATTTACAGATATTTGCGAAAATTTCTGGCAGCAAAATTTCCACAACTTCTGTATTTTTAAATTACGGATAATTCTATAAAAATACGCAATGTTTTCCGTAATCTGAGGCAAATTTCCGTGAAAATGCTGTAAAAGTTCCGCAAATTGACAAAAGCTTCTATTGTTTTAAGGAAAAGTCTGTAAAGTTACTGAAAACGTCTGGAAATTTCGCTGCCAAATTTTTCCGTAAATTTACAGATATATTTTTAACAGTGTTCTACTTCCACTCTCTTGGGGAGGTTTTAGGGTTTACAAATTGGGTTAGAGTTAGGTTAGAGTAGTGCTGGTTTTAGGTGGTCATAGCAGAAATTAAATGGAACAGGAATGGAAGAGAATTGTAATAAAACCAGTGCACCAGGTCACTGCCAGTCTACTGTAGTAGTAGTAGCAGTGTTGCCATCAAAAATTTCAGAAACCAAGGCACTGCATGGAGAGCAAAATGTAGCCCATTTTACCTTAACCATTGGTTCTGATGGGAAAAACATGGCACCAGGGGGTGCCAATAATATCTATATGAAGCACTTTGGGATTTCCAAAGCATCCAAAAGGCAGTGAAATTGGGCAGGTAAACTGTGGTGTTGGCAGTAGATTTAGACATATTTTTTTCTGCTGTGGGGTGTGACAGGGCTGAAAAAAATGTAAATTTCTCAGCAGGATGGCAAGAATTTTCATCCAAAAAGAAACATTTCCCTCATATTCCTATTGATTTCTTTATTTTTTTTGACCCAAAATTTTCCTCTAAATACCAAATTTCCTGGCAAGGAACTTGCCAAATTGCCAATTTTTCCAGGCCTGGGGTGTAAACTGTGGCCTGAAATGGTTAAAGTGATGGTAGATTGTTTCTTACCAGTAGCGTAACCAGACCTTTGCAAATGGGGGGGGGGGCAGAAGGGGTGCCGAGGAATTTTTGAGGGGGCAAATTTGGGTCCTCCTCCATAGACAATGTACAAAAAGTCAGTTCATTGGGGGGGGGCTGGCAGGGGAAAGGGTTTTGTTGGGGGGCTAACCCCATTTTGTCATAATCTATAACAGACTAATACTTCTGCAAATAAAGTGCTATGTTCCTTTTGGTTTGTCTCTAAATCGCGATGGCATGCTACACTAGCATGCTTGGCAATGGTGTTTTTTTAAATTAAAATAGCAAAATCAAGTAATATATAATCTTAGAACCTACCAAATCAGTATTTTGTAACAAGGGATTTGTAAAATACTGGGGACAAGGAAACTAGCTTCAAAAGCACTTTTCTTGTACAATTGGTATCCTCATGTTATCCATGAGCCAATTTTTGTTTTTTTTTTGGAGGGTGCGGGCAAAGGGACCATGGCCTCGCAATTCGTACCCTTTGGTCGATCAAATGCCCAACTTAAAAATTACGACTTTTTACAGTTTATTCGGTTTTGTTACGGATCAAAGTGAGCTATGACCACGCATTGCACCTCCACTTCTGAGTGCAATATAGTGAGGTGCAAAGACACTGCATTATTTTAATCCTATACCTTGCATGACCTGTGTGGCACTCCTCTCGTTATCGATGATTACATCCTTATATCACACTGTTCATTGCATCGCATTCTTCCTGTACTTTATCTGTGAATGGTTCGTAATTGATATGTTAGCTGTCTATTTTTAATGGATATTTCTTCATGTGAAGCAGGCGTTGCCCTCGATCGTTCTCGTTGTAAAGAATTTCTGATCAGTTTGCCTAATGGAAGGTACCACTTAAAAGGTTTTTTTTTTTTAAAACATTTTTTAAAAATTATTCTTAGTAAAGTGGCAATGGCACATTTCACAAAATATGAAATTCCCTTCAATGTGCCTCTCAAATGATAGTCTAGACCTTGGAGAATACATATACTTTTACACACAAAAAAATAAATAGACACAAAGCAGATATGAGACTAATAAGAGGACAAAGACTCAGTAATTGTAGGCCAAAGTTTGAGTTTTTCTTTAAAGATATAATGGCAATTTTTTGTGAAGAGGCTCCCCCCAAATTTTCAAAATTTGATATTTTTGCCACAGTACGTTGGTAATTGGTCTAGGAAACTATACATGCGAACGAGAATGCTAAATTGTAATTAGAATTTGGGATCCCAGATTGAGACCTTAACGGACAGAGCTGGAAATGCTGTTTATGTCCGTCCATGATGAAATAGTGCACCTCGAGAAAATAACCTCTACTTGACTTGCGGACCTGAACTATTAAAACAACTAGATGGATGAGCGTAGACACGTACATGGTCTATTTCCCGGTATTTCACATTGGAAGCCGTTTCCAGGACAGCCGTTGAATATTATCGGGATCCTGATAATAATTATTCTAGTTACAAAATTCCTTTGTTTGTGACAACATAGACATTTTCAAAATTGTTGGAAAACAAATTCATATCAAAATAATAAAATTTTTGAAAAATTGGGGTGCGCTCTTCAAAAAATGTGCTAATATGCTTTAACTTTAATCAACAAAAATAAAGGGTCTACTATATGACTATTCACAGACTCGTACTAACTTGACTTTCAAAAAACCCAAAGGTCACAGACCGGTTCATTCAAAACAAGGTGCAGGCCAGGGGTATCAAACTCCGCTGGTGTTTTCTGTGTTAAACGCCATTCCATCGTCTGGCTGAATTTAATAATCTCTTTGGTGGACATTTAATCATAAAATCATTCTGCTTACCCTTAAGGGCGCTGATTTGGGCTTAATCATTCCAGGTGATGGTAATGTATATAAAAGCTTTACAATTCATGCAAAAATATCAATTTTGAAAATTCTCGAGGGCACACTATTTTCAACTGTGCCAGGGTCTCTTTAAGAACATATTCTATGTGTTGTGTCTTGCTACATACAATTTGTTCAGTACTTTGGAGCCCTTTGGCTTCAAAATGTTAAAGAGACACCCACATTTTGAGAAGGGTGTGCCCTCATGATTGATCAAACTGGATATTTTTGCCTGGTTGTAAAGGATGTCTTTAGCCTCTTATTAATGCCCCAATCTGTTTCGGGGTATGTTATTTTTATGTCTAAAATAATCTGTATTCTTCCAATGTCCTAGACTATGATTTGGGAGTAAATTGAAGAAATTCCCTATTTTTGAAATGTGCCAGTGCTGCTTTTTAACTGCATTCATATACTTACAATTGAGTATTCCAATTTTGTTCTTTTTAAATCGGCACTGGCACATTTGAAGAAAATATGAAATTTCTTTAATTTCCTTGCAAATGATAGCTAGGCCATTGGAAGAATAGAGATATAGTTTACACATAAAAAATAACATACCCAAAAGCAGATAGGGACATTAATAAGAGGCTAAAGATATCCAGATAATTTGTAGGATGACTTTTAAGTTTGTCATAACTTTCATCAACAAAATGTGTCTATTACATGAATATCATAGACTCATACTCATTGATATTAAAACCACAAAGGTCACAGACCTGTCAAACACGGTGCATGCCATGAGAATCAACTCTGGCGTGCTTTTTCTTGTGTTACACACCATTTCCATGTCATCTGCTGAATTAATGTCGCCGGCGACATTAATTATTAAATTGTTCTGTTTACCCATAAGCGCACTGATTTGGGCTTAATAATTTCAGGTGAGTGCTAATTAAAAGCTTTATAACCATGCAAAAATAACAATTTTGAAAAATCTTGAGGGTGCACTATTTTTCAAATGTGCCAGTGGCTCTTTAAAGAGCAGTGGAATTAGTCAGTAATGTATATACCATTGAAAGAAACTCATTTGCATACTTTTTTCCACAATTTGCGAATTTCAGAGAATGTCAGCTGGTAAATTTGTTCCAACTACAACAATATCTTCTCCGCACATACACAGAATATGTCAAAACAAGTATTATCAGCATTTTATTGGCAGTGAGAATATTTGGGCTCATAACATGTAATAAAGCTACAACGTTTAATTGAAACATTTTTGTGTCACCTGCAAGAATTGCAGAAGGCAACACTTACCAGTCCTTAATTCTGTCTGACCGTATGGCCGTGTGCCCATATGGCCGTGTTTTCAAAGGTTAAAGTTTCGAATAAAGTTTCTCATTCGAAAAGTAAAAGTCCAATTGCTCCAGAAATTGGGTCATAGATGCCCCTTGGAAACCTCCATATGATGATGAGGTCAAGGGTCACATACCAAGGTCAAAGATCATATGAGGTCAAGTTACAAAATGGGCTGCAAACTTCAAATTGACATAATGACATAAGTAAAAGTCCAATGGCTACAAAACTTGGATCATAGATGTTCCTTGCTAACCTTCATATGATAATGAGGTCAAGGGTCACATACCAAGGTCAAGTTATAAAATAGGCTGAAAACATCAAATTTGCTTCATTGCCAAAGTAAATGTCCAATAGCTACAGAACTTGGATTATCAAAGCCCCTTGGGAACCATCATAAGATAATGAGGTCAAAGGTCACATACAAGGTCAAAGGTCATGAGATAAAGTTACCAAATGGGCTAAAAACATAAAATTGGCCTCATTCACAAAGAAAAAGTCCACTTGCTTCGGAACTTGGGACATGTATGCTCCTTGGAGACCTTTATATGATGTGGTCAAGGCTCACATACCAAGGTCAAAGGTCATCTGAGGTCAAGTTAATGGGCTGAAAACGTCAAATTGGCATTTTTGAAAGGTTGAAATCCAATTGCAACCAAACATAGGACTTACATGCAATAGGGAACATTTATATGATAAGGGCCAGGGTCAATTACAAAGGTCAAAGGTCATCTGAGGTCAAGTTGTAAAAGAGGAGCAAGGGAAAAGTGCACCGCGAAAGCAGGCGACATTTGTGGTTCGAGAACCGCTTGTTTTTAAAAATGAGCCTGTCTCTTTTTAAATTCCCATCTTTTGAACTAAACAGTCCTTTCAGGTCATTGTAAAAATCTAATATGTATCTTTATAAATGTGAAACACATAGTGGGAAATATGAAATAATTATGTACACGTATGTATGTGTACATGCAAGCAGTCTTCAGTATTGTTTATTGGCATGTCACAAACATCTGCATGTATTAAAGGTAGATTCTGAGATTTTGAAATAATTTGTGTGTGTGTATTAATTGAGAGTCAATTAAAATTTAAAGAGACACTGGCACATTTGAAAAATAGTGCACCCTCTAGATTTTTCAAAATTGATATTTTTGCACGGTATAAAGCTTTTATATACATTAGCCCTCACCTGAAATTATTAAGCCCAAATCAGCATGCTTATGGGTAAACAGAACAATTTTATAATTAATGTCGGCGGCGACATTAATTCAGCAGACAATGTGGTAGTGGCGTGTACACACAAGAAAACACACAGTTGATTCTCATGGCATGCATCTTGTTTGACCCGTCTGTGACCTTTGTGGTTTTAATATCAATGAGTACGAGTCTGTGATATTCATGTAAGAGACACATTTGTTGATTAAAGTTACAGCAAACTTAAAAGCTAGCCTACAAATTACCTGGATGTCTTTAGCCTATTATTAATGTCCCTCTCTGCTTTTGGTTATGTTATTTATATGTGTAAAATATTTCTCTATTCTTCTATTGGCCGAGACTATCATTTGATAAAAATTTCATATTTTCTGAAAATGTGCCAGTACCGCTTTAAGATAGTCACTTCAGTTGTTAAACTCCAAAGTTTGAGATGAATCTTATTTTTTTTGTTTTGATGTAGCAAACCTTCATATGTATAGTATACCAGTACCATAGGATACTGAGTATGACCAAAAAAAATCAGGATTCGGAAATGTATACCAAAGTTGTGATTTTCTATATGAAGGATATCGATTTGAGCTTAGCTTCTTTTAATTATAATTGCCATTTTCATGCATATAATTTTGAAAGAGGAGGAAATCTTGAATGGGTATTATTTTTTTGTGGTAGTAACTGTGGTTTCATTTTAATTTTGCTGATGGGAATAGTATTTAAGTCTTCATGCTACCATGCATTGAAATTACACATGACATGCTAATTGCATTTTAATGACACCATGACATGAACGATCCATTGCTCCATTGCGTGGTTCAATTTGCTTTCTCACACAGTGATTAGTGTGTGGAAATGTATAGTGTATGTGCAAAACATGATTTGTTAGAAAGAAAATTGAGGGCGCCATCCTCTGGAAATCACTGAGTCAACCTTTATGTTTGCAATTTGGGCATGATATTTGATTTGGACGTATGTTACTGAATGATCATATTTCATCAATTTTGAAAGATTCTTTTCATTGTAGTGTCATTGGAATATACTTCATTGCAAATGCTACACAATTGCCTATTCTTGTATCTGTCACTGCTACCTTGACATGGATAATTCACTTTTATATGATTTACGAGATACATAAATTAATCATCTAGCTCATCTTTAAATCATTTTGCTTGAGTTGTAACTCGCACTAAATCTAGGGAGCACATTACAGGAATACTGAGAGATCTTTAAAGAAACATGAGGACATTTCCAGAGAGAAGCACCCCATTTTTTTCGAAACCCAGGTTTTTTACATATTTGGAATGCTTACCAATGTATTAGATCACACCTGAAGTGAATAAGCCGAATATACTGTCTTTATGTAATAAGATGATGATTTAGTATTTTCTGTCGTGCACGACAGAAAATCAAAGCATGGTTTTCTATAGGGACGATTACGATCACAGGGAAGTTCAAAACAATGTTTGTGGTTTTCTTTCATGCTTGTTCGTCCAATAAATCTTTGAAACGTTCTTGGTAGGTGGTCTAGAATCGATCAAGTGCAATTGGAGAAAAATTTGTATCCTAAAAAAAAATCTCCTCCTGTCACTTAAAAGGGGCACTGCCACATTTTCACAAATTTTTTTTCAATTTGCTCGCAAATGATAGTGTAGGTCATTGGAAGAATACAGATATATTTTACACATAAAAATAACATACCCCAAAACAGATAGGGCATTAATAAGAGGCTTTTTATCCCCCTGGCTTGAAAAGCAGAGGGGGATATTGTGAGGGGGCAAATGTCTGTAAGGGTGTATGTGTATGTGTGTGTTCCAGATTGGTTAGGTTTTGGTTAGGTTTTCGTTTTTCGCATCTCCTTCGAAAAGTTTAAGTCCGATTTAAACCAGACTTGGGGTTAAGGTGCAATAGGGGTTCCTTCATGTGTGGATGATGTCAAAGGTCA